>JAIPMN010090451.1:0-16107 GCA_020650975.1 Apostichopus californicus | reverse complement strand
CGTTAGGCCTCTTCCGTTCTAAATGACATAATGACAACAGTAGAACCAAGAACAGAGTTTTCAGGTTCTAGTAAAGAAGATCAAGCATGTGCAAAGTTATTTTGGCAATCGCTCACCCTCCATCCGCCCATAGAGTCAAGGCTTGTGTCTGGGGACGTACATCAACGGCTACCAAAGGCTGGTCCAGGAAAACAACGTAAGATGATATAACTTAGGCCTAAAGTTAGGCTATGATGTATACTTTATAACTAAAATAAAATGACCATACTATCAAAGGGTGGGCTAAGTAATGTCACACTTGTTGAGGGTCGTACTAATTAGCGTCAACAGGCACATTTCACAACAACTCAAGACAACAAGTTTAAAATACCATCAAATACAATGGTTGTAATCAAAGTGTATCTGGAAAAACGTTTAAAACTGACTGGAACCATCGTGCATACATATTTTCACGGGAAAAAATGTTTTTGTCGTAAAAATCGTCAACTTTCTCCGTCCGTAGAATTGGACAACCTGATGCTATTGCTCTTGCGCAATGACATTGGACCGCACCATTACAGAATAAAATACACTGAGAGAATAATAAAACCAGGCAAAATAGTAAGCAAGACTCTGTAAAAATTAATAAAAACATATGTAAATTTCAATGGAAAAACAAGAAATATTCATTATTTTAAAAACATTCAATGATTTGATTGATTTGGAGTTCATTCATCATACTACTTTGGTGGCACTTTCTTACTACGTCAACCCACCTTACCGACACTGTACACAAAGGTAGTTCCCAAACCCTAACACAAACCCACCCATATCATAATGGTGCGGTCCAATTCTATGGACGGAGAAAGTTGACTATTTTTACGAAAAAAAACATTTTTTTCCCGTGAAAAATATGTATGCATGATGGTTTCAGTCAGTTTTAAATGTTTTTCCGGATACACTCTGATTACAACCATTGTATTTGATGGTATTTTAACCTTGTTGTCTTGAGTTGTCTTGAGTTGTCGTGAAATGGGCCTGTTGACGCTAATTAGTATGACCGCTTGTTGAAGGCCAGGCAAAAGTAGCATAAGCTGCGGAGCAGATTTTCGCACAATTGGTACTCAACACATTTTCATTTAGGACCTATGCCTAGGCTTAACGTTAGGTTTGTTTGCAGCTCTAGGCTAGTCTCAGCATCGATATTTAAAAGGCCGTGGCTATTCTTACGACTAGTCATAACAATTATCTATAAACTATTCTTACGACATCGGCGAATTCATGCGCAGTAAAGTAAATAAAGCAACTTTGCGTGTAGTAGGGGTAACCCTAAACCTAACCCATAATCCTAATCCTATCCCTAACCCTAACTGGAAATAATTGTTACTCATGGTCGTAAAAATAGTACTCCTGGTTGTAAAATAGCAACTGTGCATGCGTAATCGGCAATTATTCTTACGACTCGTCGTAAGAATAGCCACTTTGTATTTAAAATGACCCAGCATGCTCACGCCACAGTAAGAAAACATACCAACCATGCAAGGTAATGTGATGTGCTCCCAGCTGCTACAAACATGTAATTTGACCATTTGTCAGTTTTGAAATGATGAGCCACAAGGCTATAACTAAGTAACAGGAATTTCCGGTTAGTTTGAGAATAGGTTAATTACTTTGGTTTGGATGCTAACGCTGTTTAGATTTACATACTGTCTCAGATTTACATCTGTGTCATGAAAATCTTGTTAAACATGGATCCTGGCTACTATCTGAACATCTTCTGTCATAATTTATATCCTATGTACTTGTTTACATGCGGAAACAGCAAGAAGACTTGTGTTGCTAAGGAACCCAGATCCTGTTATCTGCTCTTTGTGTATGCATACATTTGTTTATAGGCCTATGTACATGTGTGTACAATCCACATAAGATGCGTGTGTGAAGCGTACTCTAGTTTGTGTTGACATATTTTTTACTTGTTATTATGACGTCACACATTGCTCGCGGTTTGGTAGTTTGCTCTGCGGTGTGGCAGGTTCTGTATCATGCGCTATTAGAAGCGTGTACAGATATTTTGTTTTGAATGCTTCGGGTTGTGGGGCTGGAACACAGCCAAACTGGTTTGAGTGCTCGTTTGCATGTGGTCATTTGCATATATTTGGTTGGCACTCACCAATCAAGAGTTGGGTGAGAGGTCAGCTATAAGTCTGGACCAGGTACAAGGGCAGAGCGTGTGCCCTGTGCTTGGTGTCGTAATTTGTTATTGTAGAATCAGGAGTTTGTCTCCCAAAGACATATCGGGGAGTTGAAGTTTGTCTCCTGAAGCCTACAGACGTATAACAGAGGGCTCCGTAATTTATATAAACAGCATTTATGATCGTGTATTTTAACCATGGTTGTATTCATCATTGAGTTTATATACCAAGAGTTAATTTAAATTAACTTATAAACAAATTAACATATCTATCAAAAAAGATGTTCTTCTGATGTTTTCATCACTCTTCCTGATACAGGAAAAACTCTGGCAGATAGATATAGACTCTGTATATATGGGTGTGCATTTAGAAAGGTTTGTCCTTCGACATATTTTCACCATGTTTCTGTTGTTCTTCCCTACAGTACCCAACTATGCACACACTAAAACTGATGATGACCCTAGTGAGTATTTCATATTCCATGGTTTAATATATGTATGTATATATAGGTATATATGTATATGTATTTTTGTGCATATGTATGTATATAATTTATGTATTTGTACATGTGTACACATGTATATGTATATAAGGTGTATACATGTGTAAGATTGCTTCAATTTTGCACTTAAAGATGATGCTAACTGATATTAATCACACAAAAAATTGAAGAATATGCTAAGACTCATCCAGTTCCCCTTTGAGACCAATTTTGCACAACTAATTTTTGCACACATGACAAGATTTTCATGATCTTTGACCCTAGCAACAGAACAGGAAGTTAGCAGTAGCAAAAGTTGAAATTAGTTTGCAAGTCTCTCTGTACAGTACTGTACGTGTGGGTTTTTTCCCAACAGAAATGCATATATATGCCACGGTACATGTATATCAAAATGTGGCCATCATGTACATTACTTCTACTACGTGGGAAGTGCCTTGTATACAAACTCATTCAAATACATATATAGTGCAGTATATTACAACCCACAAGCTGCACGGTCTGCAGTCTCTCTGTACAATATGTGTGTTTGTAGTATGCAATAATATATAACAAAATGTCGCCCTCATGTACATAGATCACTTCTATGTATGGGAATTGCCCTGTTTCCTCAGAATTTTACAAACCCAATTAAAATACATTATATAAAGTGCAGTATGTTACGACCCACAAGCTGCACCTGAAGTCTCTTTGTAAAATTAAACTAAATGTCGCCATCATATACATAAATGACTTCTACTACATGGGAAGTGCCCTTTTTATTTTCTTCATAAATCCATTTAAAATACATGTTATAAAGTGCAGTATATTACAACCCACAAGCTGCACCTGAAGTCTCTCTATACAATATATATATGTGTTAAATTCTTTTGGCCAGAAATGCATGTACAAGCCATAATACATATCAAAATGTCGCCATCATCTACATAGGTCACTTCTATGTATGGGAATTGCCCTGTTTCCTCAGAATTTTACAAACCCAATTAAAATACATATTACTAAGAGCAATATATTACAGCCCAATACTGTACCTAAAGTCTCTCAAAACAATATGTCTTATTCTTTTGGCAAGAAATGCATGTACATGCCATAATACATATCAAAATGTCGCCATCATCTACATAGATCACTTCTATGTATGGGAATTGCCCCTGTGTCCTCAGAATTTTACCCATTTAAAATACATATTACTAAGAGCAGTATATTACAACCCAATACTGCACCTGAAGTCTCTCTATACAATATGTCTTAATTCTTTTGGCCAGAAATGCATGTACATGCCATAATACATAACAAAATGTCGCCATCATCTACATAGATCACTTATATATGGAAATTGCCCCTGGTTCCTCAGAACTTTTACCAACCCATTTAAGATACACATCATAAAGTAAATTACAACACACAAGTTGCATCAACCCCCTTCACGGCACTAATAATCCATCAGAAAAAGTTTAAATGCATGTGAATATGTCTTATTTATAATGGTCATTCCTTTCCAGAGTATACAATACTGCACTGCTCTTTCTAAATGGTTTCGAATGTACCATTTTACCCACAATCCCTGACAGCAAACGTCTCCACGCCCTGATTTGATACTGACAGTCGGACAGTACTTACAGCATGTGTAACTGCTGACTAACAGTTCTCAAAATTTATGCAAGTCTGACAACAAAAAACAAAAAAAAACATTGTGATCTTTGGCCTGAATGGAATTGAAACCAGTTACCTCACAATAACCAGTTTAATTTAAATTACCTCGGCTCTTTGTCATAATGTTTATAAAAGCATTTATCAGGGTACCTCAGACTTTTGAGACATTTTCTTTTCTCCATCGTTGATGTTGCGGTGTTAAACGTTCCGCATCCATTTCTTCTCTCTCGTTCACAGAGCTGGATCAGTTCCTCTCGAGAGCCCACGGTGAGATGATGTATGAGGAGAGCATTAAGCTCACACAAAAGGTAATTGTACGTCGAGGATCGGAACAGAAACGGTTTAATTTAGCTTTCAGTATATAAATTAGTATTTTCACTCTAACATTCATCTTTACGGTACTGTATGTAGATATGTACCAGTATAGTAATTGGAGGTGGCCTGGGGAAGCTGGTGCTTTTAAAGGTAGTCCCCCTCCCCTCTCCCCGACAAAAGGAAAATAGGCAATAGCAAATGTACTTTAAGGGACAGGGCATAAAAGAAAGGAGAAAAAAAAAACACAAGCCTTATCGGGAAGCATGAAAATATAAAAGCAACCGTTAGCTACAGAACGGAAAACCACGGCTCGATAAAGGTAAGCTGGGGAGTTTTAGACCACCGGGTGGTTTTAGTTCACCTCACCATTTCCATCCAATAATTCAAATCAGTGTTCGTAAATTTGATTCATACCAATGGTGCCATCTATCGTTAATGTTCTATCAGTGTCACAGACCACATTTCATTGGATTGGCTACCGCTGAAGGATTTAAAAAAATATTTTTTTGCATTCAGTGAAAGGAGAAATTCCTGGGGAAAATGCCGTTATTTATTAAAGGGGTCTATACGCTGCAGCAGACGCTTCATTGTGTCATAACATTTCACAGCATGAGGGAACTAAAACCGGCCTTAATAGCTAGGTTTTATTTCTCATTGTAATTGGGGGTATTAACAGATATTAATTGAGTGAAGAAATTGCCCCGAATTCCTTTTTATTTCACTCTAATACAGGGTAGGCCAAAAACACACCATCTCTTCATTAACATGATATTTTCGACCGCCCTTTCCATTCAGTTTGGTTCGTCAACTTAAACATCAAACATCTGCTAAAAACAAATTTGGTGCCGTAGTGAGGTTTTTAAACCAGTATTTAGATTACTGAATATGTTCTACAGTAAGATCTGATGATGGATTTGTTTGTAATTCACTAAAAGTTCCCATCTGAAGAATTGATATGTAGATTTCACAGTTTAGTGCACTTGAAGTACTCAGCAGAACCGGCGAAAGTGGGAGATATGAGTGTGTTCCTGTTATTGCCGCACACCACTTAACCGTCTAGTTTATGGAGTGCTAGCTATTAGAACGAAATGATACTGCTAGCAAATTAAAAATTGTCACATTCTCGCCCCCCCCCACCCCATACCACTCATGGTTGTATCTGCCGTCGTTTGATATAGAATCAATGGAAGTGTGGTCGAAATTAGTACCAGGGTGGTCTAAACTACCAGATGGGTGGCCGAAAATAGCCAAGACACATGTCTTGATTAATAAACATCATTAATTAAATTTTAAAACCAGTAAAAGTAAGTGACGTGATAGGTCGCTACCCTACTAACAAATACAAGAGTGATACAGTTAATTACTCTTCCTGAGTGTCTTGTCTCACTTGGATGAATTCCGGTGACTTTAGAGTCTTAAGTGGTCTTAAACCCCCCTGTTTATCCTACCGCGAGATGATGTCAATTTAAACGAGACGTTTAAGACGTAAAATGGATTTGCGATCTCTTGGACAGTTGGTAAGGTTATTTCAGATGTTTACACCGATGAGAAGGGGAAAATCATTCTATTGTAAACATCAGCACCAACTTTCCCTAATGGAGTTTATTTTTTCCTGGTTTCTGTTGTTCAAGCTATGGACTTATAAAAATTAAACTTACCTAAAGTATCCATTGAAAATCTCAGGGAGATATCTATTTCTATATTTTGAACATGTAAACAGAATACCCATCTGTATATGAGTACAAGTACAACAGCATGAGTATGAATACAAGTAGAATTCTCTTAAGTATCAGAACGAGTACAACAGCATGGTGATATTACAAGTACTGTAGCATACCCATAGGTTTATGAGACTGAGTACAACAGCATGAGTATGAATACAAGTAGAATTCCTCCTTGGTATATGAGTACAAGTACAACAGCGTGAGTATGAATACAAGTAGAACGGTTTTTGTTACTAGTGTTTGAGCTATGGACTTTAACAGATTCAAACCTAAAAGTACCATTGAAAATCGCAGGGAGATATCTCTTTTGTATATTATGAATGTATTCTTTAACATTGTTTCAAACTTTGCCATAAAAAGCACCAATCTGCATCCATGCACCCTCCATTTTACCAATTTTCTCCAAAAGGGGAAAGGCAACCTCTCCTCTGGTTAACATAAAATCTAATCCTCCCCCTCCCTCCCCCCCCCCCCTCCCGGTAAAATAATGGTGGTTGAGCTTCCTGATTGGATAGTGTCAATACCTGATCAACCAACCAGCTGACAATATTAGCAAGCCCTTCATACTGATCTTATTACGTATGATAAAGATATCCATAGGTTTTGTGAAGGTAAAAAACTTTTCTTTTTCTTGTTGTTTGGGTACTAGAAACCCTATGTTTATTCAAACTGTCTTTATTATGGACTTGGATCTCACAATGGTACATCGTTATTTTTCTTTTATTGTTCTTTTCTGCTGCAGGCAATTCAAAGGCAAGAGACTCTTTATACCTTCAGACAACAGAAAGAGGAACGGAAGAAGGTAAGACTAAGACCCCCCCCCCACCTATCCTGTCCCTCCTCCAACCCCTTTTCCCAATCCAATCTCCTACCAAAACCCTCCCCCCTTCCTCCAAGATGATTTTAGTGCACTGAGATGAGTATTACTGTACTGCTCAGTGTTTTCACAGTACAATATTACTGTATTGTTCAGTGTTTTCAGGGTACAATATTACTGTACTGTTCAGTGCTTTCACAGTACAATATTACTGTACTGTTCAGTGTCTTTGCAGTACAATATTACTGTACTGTTCAGTCCTTTCACAGTACAATATTATTGTACTGTTCAGTGTTTTCACAGTACAATATTACTGTACGGTTCAGTGTTTTCACAGTACAATATTACTGTACGGTTCAGTGTTTTCACAGTACCATATTTTAGAGTCTAACTACAGTATTTAATATTTTCTACCATCAAGTACATTCAACTACACTATTGTATAGGAAACTGGATTGTACAGCCTTTCTTTGCATATCTGGACAGTTTTCGGTCCCATCAGGGCTGGCGGCAGTGGCGGAGCTAGGGGTATTGGTCAGGGGGGGCAAGAATGGTCTGTAGGGGCGCTTTCGACACTGTCTAAGCGGAGCGCCACCGCAGGTTGGCGCGGAGCGTACAGAAAATTTTTGAGTAAAGATACTCCCTAGATCGCAGGAAATGACCCTTTCCGGGCCTTGCTAATTTGCAGATAAACGAAGAATAAATAGGTGTCGTCGCCATTTTGTCAGAAAATTACACCAACAGAATATGACAAATGTCAATAGGTAGATGAGAGCGCAATAAAAAGTCAATAATCGCGAATAAGTAAAAAGTAGTAAAAAGCTGAAAAGGGCGCCAGCAGTCCATTTGAGTCTGTTAGGGGGGGCATCCGCCCCCCCTGACTGTATGGACGCTCCGCCACTGGCTGGTGGTCTTGCCTTGCGCAGCTTTTCCAGAATTGTTTACTTTCACTGAACATATTATATCATACACTTTTGAAAAAGTCCTATATTGTTCCAGTCACACCTTTTTTCCCACATCTCGACGGCCTCCCATCCAGTTCCGTCCTGGCTGGGTGGTTCTGGACTTGTCCAACTATTCCAGATTTGTTTATTTTCACTGAACACATTATATAATACCCAAAACACCTTTATACTTCCATTCACACGAACCTCATCCTACTTTCTTTGTGTTTTCTCGGTTTTCAAACAGAAAGAAGCGATTTCTCAGAGCGTGAGAAGACCAGTACCAGAAGAGGATTGGTAGATATACATTACACATATAACACATCAGTCTGTGTTCAGTTTAATTAATATCAATGAATTAAGGGTTTGACTGGTTTATTCGACAAACTTAGGGTCCCACCAATCTCGGATTGTCAGATAACCCAGAGGAGACCTGTGTCTAGGACCCACCAAGGTGAAGGGGCCTCAGAGAACATGTGCAAGCACACAAAGCCACACAAAGCTTTCTATGGTTGGGTTGTGTGCCTGCAAAATTTAATAGGGGAATGGGGGGGAGGCAAAATGGAGCCTGTGGGCCAGCACTGGGTCTGAGAAATGGTGGTGTCTCTTGTTACGTTGTGCTGTGAATAAGTCGGACAGTTCTGGTTTTATTGCAGCCCCTTTGAATGAAAAGTAGAGGAAAAGGCGATTATAAAGATCAGTTACTTCACTATGGACTAGCGAACCTTTACAAACCAAACAAATTGCCAAGTTTTCGGGTAAATGTTCAAAAGTGATTGCTTTGGGATGTACAGAGTATAAGGAGGGTGTTACAACATTGGACCTCTCAATAATGAATGGTATGACCCCTAAAAACAGCGTGTGAAAACATTAACTGCAATGGTTTACAATGGATATGGGAAATATTTCACTTTGGTTACCATGGAAGTATGCACCGACAGCCTTACTTTCAGCTTATCTTGGGACCTCAAACGAGCACAATTTTATCGGGCCCAATTTCTTTGGAAGGGACAAAAATGTTAAGATTGCAATAACTCCACAACCTTAAGTCAGATTTATATCCAAACTTGGAGCTGGTACATGTGGGCATTAATATTATGATATAAGGTGATAACATACAACGTTTTAATATTCCACTAAAGCAAGGAACCATAGTGCCCATTGGGTCCTTTTTGTGATGAAAAGGCAATGTTCTTTTTGTTCTTCAACATCGCCGCCATTTTGTTGCAAATATTAAATGATAATTAATCAATTGTAATAAAACGATGCCCTGTTGTACAACATTTAAATACTGGAAATTATGGCCATGGAAAGCACAGAGATCCATCTGAGGGAGAGTCTTGAGGTAATATCATGGTCTGTCTCCACAACTCAAAGCCTCATACAGAGACCCCCCCCCCACCTCCACCCACCCCAAATCAAGACTGAACCCTCTTCCTCTGCCTGTGAGTACCATTGTATACAGCCCTCTCATATCATGCTTCAAAGCACTGGTACTGACAGTATGAACAGTTCCTAAGCTTTATCTGATTCTAATGCTAGTACCACTCTATACTGTCCTATCATATCATGCTTCAAAGCATTGGTACTGACAGTATGAACAGTTACTAACCTTTATCTGATTCTAATGCTAGTACCACTCTATGCGGTACTATCATAACATGCTTCAAAGCACTGGTACTGACAGTATGAACAGTTCATAACCTTTATCTGATTCTAGTGCTAGTACCACTCTATACTGCCCTCTCATATCATGCTTCAAAGCACTGGTACTGACAGTATGAACAGTTACTAACCTTTATCTGATTCTAATGCTAGTACCACTCTATGCGGTACTATCATAACATGCTTCAAAGCACTGGTACTGACAGTATGAACAGTTCATAACCTTTATCTGATTATAATGCTAGTACCACTCTATGCGGTACTATCATAACATGCTTCAAAGCACTGGTACTGACAGTATGAACAGTTCCTAAGCTTTATCTGATTCTAATGCTAGTACCACTCTATACTGTCCTATCATATCATGCTGCAAAGCACTCGTACTGACAGTATATCTCCATCATTTGCTTCTTCAGCTACGACGACGGCCAAGAGGAGTCGGAGATTGCGGCCGCGATGCTGGAGATGGACAAGTTTGACGAGAAACTCGCAGAAAAGGGAGAAATAGATATGGACTGAATTGTGGACCAGAGAGAAAACATATTTACATCCCCTATGAATATTCATGAAAAAATTACCATGAATGTGAGTTTTTAATAGTATTCAACTTTGATGGCGTTTGAAGAAAACTTATTAAGAGCAATTTTTTTTTTTTTTTTTTTTAGTTTCTTGATGAAATCGGTTAATAAAATCTGGTGACAATGTGGTTCAGTCATTGGACAATGTCAAATTTTTTTTTCTTACTAATATCAAACTTTCAATAAATGGCAAAAAGTTTGTAAGTACTTGATACTAATCTGAGAACCACAGCCATTGAATATTCATTCATTGATTTATGCGCGTGAGCTTAGTCAAATATCCATTGTTGATTTGTGAGCAGTTTTTTTTTTTTTCCTCCTGTCTATATAAGCAAAAACTAGCTGATCTCGCATTTTTCATTTATTAATTAACTGACGCGAAACAACGTGATCGTCTGACTCAGCAAAAGAGAAAAACACGTTTCAAGTTAAAACAGAAATCGAAATTACGGGCGGATTTCTCGGAAACGGAGATATCGGATCACCGATTAACTCAAACAGATGGCTGGCAAAAAACAGAATACACTGTAAGTGCTTTCTCTATCAAAAGGGTCTGTTTAGTATTGTAGCAATGTGGAGTACTTTTAGGTAACGGCTCAGAGAAAGAAGTATTGCTTTTCATACGTCTTTGTGGATATCGAAAGGGGAATAGCATCCATATCGATTTAAAAATAGTTTTTAATTGGTGATATTTTAATGACACCCTTTCTCTTCACCAGTTGGTACCATTGGGGAAAAAGACTATAGAAATGTTCATGGCAGTGTTTATTGGTGCTGTGATAATGTTGGGGATTTAAGGAGTGTATGAGGGGGTGGAAGGGGTAGGGGGAGAGGGGCTGGGTGGGTTGGCAGCAAGAGATGTTGAAGAGGCTTTGGTCAGCGGATCCAAAATGGCAGGTTAAATTTTAACCTCTGTGTTTTATGCATTGTACAAATACTTAAGATACTCAAAAATTTATACTACTCCCAAATTCTTCTTCTCAATTCCATTTATAAAATGATGATTACTATACTACTGTCGAAAACTAGCTCATTTAAACAGCAGTGATGACCGATAGTAACATTTGCAATTACAGCTTTGCTATGAGATGAAAACAATTATATGAAAATAAGTTTCAAGCAATTACATAAGACCGGCTTTACAACAGAAGAGAAACATAATTTTAGTACCAGCAGTGATTAAAAACAAATAGTTTGATGTGAAGATGATCACATTACTGAATTAATGAAGATACAGATATTTCTGAACAGATGAACCTTGACATTTTGTAAATACTTGGTACTTACCAAACTCCCACCACCCATCCCCCCCCCCCTCTGCCCCTTTTCCCTCCCCTCTTCTACCCTTGGTTTATTTTTACCTAGTCTGCCACAAAACTTAATCATTTTACTTTTGCCAATACTGTTTTTACCTCCACTTGCATCAATATCATCATCCCATCCCATGTTAGCATTTATTGTTATTGAGTGGGAAAATAGAACTAGTGTTAAAATGAAAGTGAATAGCGCCCTCACTTATGCTTAGTTTTATAAACTGCTGTTTCTAAAAGTGATTTTCATAGTTAGTAGGACTTGCTGAATGGGGCAATAAACTAAAATTTCCCACCTTGCTGTACAAGTCCGGCTCAGAATAAGTGGCTAAGCTATGTTTACAAACCCCTGGGACATTTGAATATGGAAATTTGAATTGATCGATGACACCAAACTTTTGGAAGAAAAGGACCTGGTTGTAGATATGCTTGTGACAGTACACTACCCATCAGTCGTACTGTACAGAATAATTCAGGCTGAGGGATTTGCACAATGGGGGAATCTAGTCACGGTTGATCCTGAAGTTTTGCCTCACATAGGCAAATCAATTTTTCATTTTGTACACAGTTGGCTGCCTTCTTCAGGAAGATGGTATTTGCTGTCAATCAGGAACAACCCTGGGTGGCTATGGGTTTAATATTGTAATGTTTGGTAATGAAAGGCATACATGAACTTAAAAGTGTATACTCCTCAAAGAGTATGAAATAAATATTTTTTTCTGCAGCAGGTTAGAGCATCTTGTACACAGTGAGCCCCCTTCATTAAAAAAATAAGGAATAATAAAATAATTAATTATAAAAAATTTAAGTGAGCAAAATGTGCATATTGCAGCCCACTCTCAGTAAAAAAAAAATGAATATATTTCACACAAAAAAATTAATAATAATAGTAATAATTTAAGAGAGTAACATGTACATATTTTGATAATGTATTTATACTTTATAGTGTAATAATATTTATAATTTACTGAAAATTCTGATCGTTCTTATTACTATTTCATTCTTAATTCTTTGTGTGTATAGACCTTACTTTTACCATACATTGTACTCATTCCTACCAATTTTTTATATCAAGTCATATCTGAATGACATTGGATAGGACCCTTGTTCACAGATTGTACGTTGAAGGCATTAAAGACTCGCCCCAAACCTCATGCGGCCATCTGAAAGAGTTAACTTTTTGTTGCTTGCAAGTGACGTTTTGTTTGTGTCGCTACAAAATGCAGACAGTACAGTAATGAAACGTGATACCTTGTTATCTTTAGCTGGACCTGGTACGGTATGTCCATCGCTGTTTCGTTTGTATACTGTGCTGTGGGTATTGACCGCAGCTGTATGTACTGACTGTACACTGGTGTCTAATTACCGACGGTAGCAAGCTGTTTGCGTATTTTCTGGGATCGATGGTGGTGTCTAACACTTCTGTTACACCTCATTCGAAACTAGGTCAGATTACCGGCATTAGATGTTTCTTTTTGCGCGAGTCTTCACACCCTTTAACTGAAGATATGGTTGATTGAATGCAACATAGTTTCACTTGCTAAACCTTCAAACTACTCCAGGATGTTGGATCACAGTAGGTGATGTCATCTGGGAAAATACTCTTCAAAAGCTTGTTTTAGGCTATTTATAATCTTATTGTTGATTTATCATTGAAACCTGGTACATTTGAAATGTTTGCTTAGCTGTCAAAGTTATCTGTATTTAGAATTTCATGAAACTATATCCTTTTTATATGAATATTTTGGTTCCTCTGTGGATAAATGCACCCAATTGGGACAATTTGTTCTATACTGTAGTGTCATGTCCAGCTTCAGAGCACTCGTATTGTCAGTACGAGCAGTATGCATCTATGTTTCTATCAGGGGTAGGAACTGTTTGTACTGACAATACCAGTGCTTGGAGAGCATGATATTGGAGTACAGTTTAGAGAGGTGTTAGCATTAGGAAATTGTCCTAACTGGCTGGATAAATGAATGACAAGTAATAAAAGAAAACAAAGACATCTTCAGCTGAATTGCCCTGATGACATAATCCATTCTGTACTATTGCCAGATGCATAAATTTACGAAATATTACCAAATTTTAAACAATCGTTATTTCGCAGTACAATATGCTATTAGCATGTGATTTTCGCATACGAATTCGGATTTTTTTTTTTTTCAGCAATTTAACTAAGCTTTCAACTTGGGTCACCAGAATACCCTTTTAAAGATAATAACAATAATATTAATGATGGGGCAGGTATTTTTTACAAAAAACTGTAGATTGCTCTTACATGAAACCCCACCTTACTAGTGACCCGGCCGGGGATCGAACCCTGGAACCTTGCGATTGCTAAGCCGTACGACCGCTCAAACTTTTTATGGCAGATTTTGACCATTTCATAATGGCTACTCTTAGAGCCTTACACATCTTATCACAAGTAATACTGAAAATTTGATTAAAATAGATAAAATTAAGAAATCCTTCTTAAGTCTTTTTATGAAAAGGGTAAAACTATGGAGTCACACTTAGCGACCTTTCAAAACCGTGAGGGGATGGCCGATTACAAAGTCGGCAATGAGTATAAAGCAGATAGCAAAGTCTGTAATTACTATTACGGTTAGATTCGTCCGACACGGCAGCATACAGAAACGTTGTACTCAAAACCGAAGCCAGAGTGATATTAATCAGGTCACACAACTGGATAATCCATGTATGCCAAGTTCTTCAATACTGCCCTCATTTCTTTCAGGAAACATTTCAAACAGCAATTTGGATTTTACTGTATGAACAAAATAAGTTAACTTGTGCTAGCAAAGGTCATTGCCAAGCCATCTCGCTGATTTTATTGTTAACCACATACAAAGAAAAAAGCTCATCATTAATTTTGAAATGTGTCTTAGTTATGAAATGGAAGTTGAGTACATGGTCAACCATTAATCAAACTGAATAGAATGGAAGAGAGCGAAATGGAATGGAAACTTGTTTTTTTATTTTTTTTATTCTTTGAATGAAATGTCTTGTAATAGAAAAATACTAAAAGAAAATGTCAAAGAGGGGTCACCAGTATATAATTTATCTTCATAGCAGCATGTTTGAGTTCATGTTGAAGGAATTTTTTGTTTTGGATGAAATTCAACCCTAAAAGTTGTTCATTAAGCTTGGCAGTTCAACATGTCAACTTTCAAGCAGTTCTACATTTAAATATGTAAACGGTTACCCATGAAATGGTTAAACAGTTACATAAAATCTAACGTTAAACACCTCGAACCTTTGAATAGTTAAAAAACATTTTCAAGTTGACTCTCACATTACAGAGAATGCATCTACGTTAATACATGACCCTTGTATCTCATTCAACCACTGTTAACAATACAAGGAAGACACATTGAAACAGTGTAAAAGGCCATGAAAACTAACAAGCTGTACATAGTAGGTTTCCTTCAAAGAAAGGTGATATTGCCTGCCTCATGAATATTCATCTAAAGTGATATACATTTCAAATATCATCTGGTGATAAATCATGGTAGAAGAACATAATAACAAGGAACGGCCCAGAAGGTCATAAAAAAATCTAAGAACCAGGTATGTTACCACAATGAAAGACAATAGCCAATCTCATGCATATTCATAAAGTGGTATATATATCATAGATAGCAAAGTATCTTTTACCATGACTTGGTTGATATACTATACAGGATTGCTGGCAACTTTAAACTCTCCCCTCTTGAAATCAGATCCCACTAAAAAATAGAACGGGCAAAAAAACAATCTTGTGTTAGCTATTTGTGTATCCTGTCAAAGTTTAGCCCACACTGCTGAAGAGGAAAAGCCACCTATATATACTGTCCTTTCGTAATGGCCGACAAGGTTTCCTCCACAATCATGGCTGATATGAAGACTGAGTAACAAAAACAATCACTTCCACCATTTTGTTTCATGGTGTATGTATTGGCTTAGCAGTAGGTTCACAAGGTAACTAACTAGTTTGCACTCTCGATATAAAGCTTAGGTTCACGGCAAGCATGGGTCACAATGTCACGGATATTAATATGACTACTTTAAAAGTTTCTATGACATTATGTTTGGGTTACCATGTTTTATATGAAGAAAGAAAAACAAATAACTGGATGGGGTGGGGGATCTAAAGTTGATGGAACCCCCACCCCCCCCCCAGCCTCTGGGACATTAAGAGTAACCTACTTTGATGTCAACAAAATTTGAATATCGCCTTGTAATATCAAAATGATTGGATTTTTTAATTCCTTTGTGTGCTAAACTTGGATTAGCTACATGTGCACAGCTATACCACTATAATGACAACATTTTCAGTTCTACCTAACATTCTGGAAATGTTTTTTTTTCTTCAAACTTTGTATACATCCGGATGCCTGCTCACATTAGATAGAAAAATGAGGATATGTCTTCTATGTGGGGGGGGGGGGG
>JAIPMN010090443.1:0-10062 GCA_020650975.1 Apostichopus californicus | reverse complement strand
AGGTTGCTTTCCTCCCTGTAATAAACTAGTTAAGTCATCACCTGTGACCTCAAGGGAATATTCAGACAGAGGATCGTGTTGTTATTCACTTTCGTTTTAACCAGTTGTTCTTCCTGATTTATGCTTGGTTCAATGCATATGTACATCCATTGTTCATTTGGCTAGCTGTACCGACAAATCTTATGTATACACAAACAAGTACAGAGACAGCTTTACGGCCAACAACTCTCAAATTAGCAATATGTAGTTATTGCTACAGGTTCATACTGCGAATGAGTATTTTATGAACGGAATTACAAATTTCTTCTAAAAGTGTTTTCATCTTTATGATAACAGCCGTCCGGCGGGCAATAGTTACTCCTTACTGTCATAGAAGATAACCAACGGTAAGATGACATGAAATATTTTATGTTACACTATTTTCGCTGCATTTGTATGTGCATCTGTGTGATTGTTTATATGTATGTTGCTACATTTGATTGTAAAATTATTCCTTAGCTAGAATCATATACCTTTAAAGAGCGCTTAAAGCTGATAAGCAGGAAACAGGAACTCCAATTGAAAAGTATTTTAACTGTGATACAGTACATATACCAAGAGCACGTAGATTGACAGAGTTTATGTTTCACCATAGGAAATTAATATTGCCAAAAATATTTAATATTTCAAAGGAAACTGTGTATGTTATCCATAATGTGATTAATCTGGAGAATTGACTATAATCTATTGCTTATCAACAAATAATCATCACTCTAGAACCTAGCAATGTATGTAAAAAAATGTTAAAATTAGATCAATATGATCTGTATGAGCACGGTAACATTTTCTAACGTTGGATCAATAGAGGTACGTCATAACGCCCAATACTTAATGACCCTATCCCCTCCCCCTCAATCATAGAACATGGGCAAACCCGTTCACATGCAGCTGCTTAAGATTAAAGGAGAAGCAAGATCAGTCAGATCTTTCTTTGGTAGCTATCATGCTTTAATGCTTTACTTCTAGCACTACACCTATATAATAAAGGCTTGCAACAAATATTCGATTCATTGAAGAGAGCCCCTTGTGTTTGAGCTTACTTTTTCTGCTACTCTCTTTCATAGAGGTGGCATTTGAAAATGCTAATAAAGTAAGGTTTTGATATTAACCCATACTTATAGTATTTACTTTTACTGCTCACTGTAAAATATGAAGGAAAAATCATGCACAGACAAACAGGTAACAAAATAAATCTCACCTCCAATTGGGACTATTATATAACAAAGCTACAAAAAGAAAACTCTTTCCAACCAGTACATCTCACTAACAAAGAAAATTGTTATTAGCTGTTTGGGTAATTTATTTATCACAATCACGTGATCAAGATGGTAGATATGTTTGAATTTCTCCTTTAATTCTATGTGTTAGTCCCTGACGAGTTTTCTGCCGTTGACCAGTTAATGAGAACGGCAATGTTTCTTGACAAATCATTTAAAACAAAGTCATAGTGTTGTCAAAGTCTTCACTTGTGGAACAAACTGTTTAATTTGTACTTCCATTATACATGTAAAGTTGATCTGCGGATCTAAATGAAGGTACCATGCGCACGACAGCTTCATAACCTTAACATTTAATGGCAACATAAAGTGATAAAAGTAATGACTGGAAACGAAACGGACATTTTTGTCGTTTCAATTCCATGTTTATACGTACCTTATTTGGTAAAAGTATAGGGACACCTTCTCTGTCTAACGAATTTAACGTTTCATGGCTTCATTCCAACCATGCAGATTCAATAATATGATGAAGTTAGCAGGCAAATTAAAACAGTTACAATTAAGTAATAAATTCAGCCCAAACTATTATATGCAAAGTAAGCTAGGCTAAACTACATTGCTATGAAAGTGTAGTAGGTTTAAGTTATGTGGTAATACTTATGTCGAAATATATGTGTTTACATCAGAAGTACATTTTATTCATAAATAATACTTTACTTTATTGTTCAAATGTGTTTTGAAGCAAAAATAACCATATAGCTGCTTCAAGTGGTTTCGGTGATTGTTTTAGCAGTCACTTCACCTTAAACAATTATATAAAGCGACGTAAAGAAGACGCAACGAAGTCTCCGTGTATTCGTTATGCGTAGGGAGGTGCAATGGTTATCATTATCGTTCAACGAAATTAAAGAGAGACATAAATCAAAACATCATTATCAGCCTAATTTATAGAAGTAAACAATGAGTTTGTAAGTATCTCGATCATTTGCAGAGTGAGAATTTAAACACATCTAAAACTGACATAGGCATTAATTTAAGTTGATTTTTTTTCTTATTTACCCTCAGAGGTGTTTCAATATGTTGCAGATGAAATATTTCTAATATAAAGCTTCCACTTGACTGTGGTTTCACTAACAGCAACATGTATACGTTTACCTTGAAAGGATTAATACAAAGGAAACGGCTTTCACTTCCTTGTATAGCACTATGTACAGTAGCAAAATGATATCCTACAGACATGTCTACTAAAGTTCAGCAGTACGTATACTGCCTAATCTCGGTTAAGAATTGCTTTTTCCATTATTACCAAACTTACTAAAAAACAACTTGTTGGCAACCACGCACTGAGATATTTAAACTATACTATTATAATTTTCATTGGGAAAAACGGCTACAATGTTGGCAATAAAGTGTTGTTTTGAAAGTGATTGGTCATTTGTTGACTTTCCAGCATATTGAGGGGAATGGCTGATGAATTTTCGATATCTTGCATGTGGAGTGACTTAATTTATGTCATTTAAATCCTTCCAAAGTTTGGATATCTGTGATAAACGTTATCCATTAGATGATGTGTATCAGTCTAAATACTCATTGGACTTTGGAAATCAATTTAAATGAATGTCAATTACAATGTTGCAACTAGATTGATCTCTTAATCAGACTGAGGTGTCTCCAGTGTTGAATACTAATTGAAATAAAGCTTTCAATGTGAACAGCACAATGAGCATATCCATACATTAAGTGTACATAAAGTGAGTGCATTTACATTGAAATGGTTAATGCATTAGTATATAGTTAATTTTGTTTCATCAGAAAGAATGCATTCAGTATAGTATGTCGTATGCATTCTTTTGTCTCGTCAAGACAGTAACTGCTTAGTGAAATATGTAATTTTTCTTCCGATTTCTCTACAGCTATGGAAATTGTCTTTGATGTGTTCGTCCTACTTGCGTTCTTCTCCATTACCATCTTCGGTAGATGTCCGGATTACTCTCAGGAGACGGTTTGTTCATCATGTGAGAATAACACAGCAGATTGCAGTAACAGATGTATAGGAAACTCAACATATTCTAAGAATTACTTGACACAAATGTGCCCTGGTAAACGATCAGAAATTTACAACATTGATCTTTCTTTTAATGAATTAACTCGTTTTGAATGCCCCGTTGGTGGTCTTAATGTTAAATCTTTAGACATATCACATAATAACGTCACCTTCGACAATTGTTCAAACTGGGAATGTTTTTGTGGATCCTTTTTTCGTCGATTACGAACAATAGATCTAAGCCATAACAGAATACAACAAACTTGCAACGCCTCTGCATTTGGTTTCAGCAAGTTGGAAAGCGTGAATTTGAGTCACAACGAGTTAAAATCTTTGGATAATCTTCCTTTTGTGACCTCAGCCAAAAGACTGCAAACACTTGATATTAGTCACAATATGCTAACATGTATACCATCATCATTTTTCATAGAGAGACAGAGTCTTATTAAAGTTGATCTTCGCTTCAATTCCATTCAAAAGATCGCATTACACTTTGATATCTCCGACCAACGGTTGTGTGATTCAGACAACCAGTTATATATCATCCTTTCCGGAGACATATTAAGCAAATTAGACGTCTCGTATATTAGTGAAAAGAACTATACTTGTTCAGAGTTGCGAAACCGAACCCTTTGCGATGGTACTGTGGAATACCATTATGACCACTCGAATAACATGAGTTGTAACTTAACGTCAGAAGTTTTAAAGAGCACCTTAATTCCTTCAAATCTAGAAAATCAGTTGGAATGTCGTTGCCAAGGTAATATATACAAACAGAATGGAAGCAGCATATTACAGCCTTCATATATGGTATCCTGCGTAACTATGGACGTCACATACCCACTACTTATGACTACATGGGATTTTCAAAAAGAGGATCTTCTTTTCCTAAAATCCCTCGATTACAGGAGACAAGTAAAACCAATCAACCTGTCCTGACAGCCACTAAGGAGAAAGAACAAGAGGAACTTTCATCTCACTTGCCAATGCAAACACGATCGACGGATGGAATGCTCCTTCTCGTTTCGACAGCAACTATAGTACTGATAACGTGTTTATTTTGCACGTGCTTGTTAAAATATCTTTCGCAAATTGCAACAACGTACTTTCGATACAAGATTAGGGTAATCGAACAAGACGTTACCAAGGAAAAACTTCCAAAACTTCCCAAAAGAAACTTCTCACTTGGAAACAGCCAACCAAAAACCGAGTCCCATGAAACGGAAAGTAGCATTATTCACATTTATGAATTATCTGACGTTGAACAGCGTGACGAAATCGTGACGTCATCGAATAAACCGAAAGAGTCCTGTACAAATACCAATGAAGATCCAACTGCAGAATGTCACTCATATGAACGTTGCATAAAGGAAACATCATTACACCCTAACAAACAACTGAAAGACGTAAATATTGAAAGCAATCTTTCAAATAAGGCGATGCACGACTTTTTCAATAAGCAAAACATACTTGTAGAAATACACCCTGTCCAGGAATCACAAGAACCTCCTTCTTATGAACATACTCTAAAGAAGACGCCCTCCAAGTCCCATAACGAACCAGTAACTACATTCAGTGACGCACATGTCTATCAACATATCATTGTCCAGACGTCTTCTTCTGATACTGAACTAAAACCTAGTGATATCCATACAGAATTTGACAAAGCAGTTACTAGCTGTGGTGAACCAAAGGACGCACATATATATGTACATAACATTATGAAGACGTCTTCCTCCGATACTGAATTGAAATCTGCTGATACCCATAGAGAGTATGACAAACCAGTAACTAGCTTGAGTGAACCAAAGGACGCACATGTCTATGACCATACAATTATCAAGACGTCTTCCTCTGATACCGAAGTGAAACTTTGCGACATTGATCGAGAATTTGACAAACCAGTAACTAGCTTGAGTGAACCAAAGGACACACATTTCTATGAATATACCATTATGAAGAAGTCTTCCTCTGAAGACTGAACTGAAACCTATACTATCAATAGGAAAGTCATAAACACGGTCACTAGCTTGGGTTAATCAGATCTAGAAGACATATACTTGAACATAAAAGTTTATATATATGTTAATATATATGTTTACATATATATATTGCATAAGTTAATGGAACGTATAGGACAACATTTGTAATTTTGTCGATATATCGCAGGCGGTCTTGCATGTGTGCCACCTGTCTGGTAAAGAGATTGCTACTTTGTGCTGTTATAATTAATTTATATCATATCTACCAATACCTCTGTT
Organism: Apostichopus californicus; assembly: GCA_020650975.1. Lineage (NCBI taxonomy): Eukaryota > Metazoa > Echinodermata > Holothuroidea > Aspidochirotida > Stichopodidae > Apostichopus > Apostichopus californicus. The sequence continues at coordinate 4,501 of JAIPMN010090443.1, read as the reverse complement.
TTTAGCCACGGCCAATACTTCTATGGATCGCGTTTATATGTATAGTGCCTCAACAAATCCAATTTACTTTAAATAGAAAAGGTTTATATATATTCTCAGGATAAATCACAATAGGTCTATGCTATTAATATTCTATGGACATAATGAAACAAGAATTATCATGATGTTCCATTTATTGTTATAGTTTATAATATCAAATAGAGATTATATTTATTTATGTTATATATATAAGTAATGTATATTACCTAATTATATTGTAACAAAATTAATTCATTTGGTAGTTATATGAAAGTAACAGGAATTTATTTAGGAAATATTATTAACATAATAAAATATATGATACCTGGGTTTAATGTAAACATGTATATTATTTACTTAGCAACTTAAAAGCCGGAAAATTCAAACACAAGGAAAGAATATTTTATGTGCATGTACTGAGTAGCAAGTGTGTAATTATTGTTCAACAGTCAACATTTAACAGTGAGCATGAACTTCATACTTCTCTCGCGCTTGATGTTGAATGGTCATGTAATTAATGTACCATGATCTCAGTGATAAAAGTAGAAGGAAAGTGAAATTAAATTCTGACGCAAACACATGATAAAGACGTTAAGTCTCCATTCATAAGTATCATATTAACAATAAAATGAATAAAAGCATTCAGAGAAATGTCATTGACTGTTAAAGGAAATGTATTCAAAAACAGAACACTTGAACAAATTAATTGGATAGTCCATTAATTAGAGGGTCACATAATATAGCACGTAAATGTTGCCTGCTTAGCAATATTTTAGTTCGTTAAGATTACCCTCCCGTATCAACGGCTCTGTACATTCCTTTGAAGAGCGACTGTTTGGGTTTTTGAAGAGCGACCTCTTTTTCCAATTTTAATACTTTAGTGTGCTTTAATATAAAGTATATAACCGTTTTTACATCTAGACAATAAACAATATAAAATTCTTGTCCCAAAAGACGTGTCTTGTCTTAGCACTAATGTAATATTGAATATTCCATTAAACGTGTATAAAAAATGACTTCAATTGTTACCAGATAGTTGTGCCGTCGTTACACGTTGTAAATTTATTCACTATACACTCGCAGTTTCTTTGTAATATTCTGTCTGTCTGTCTGTCAGAAAGAGCTCCTCCCCGCTATCCCTTAGATTTTATACTTTTATACCAAGTTGGAAGTAGGCTAAAGGTCCACGAGTGAAGTACGTGGTAACGTCCCTGTGCAGAGATCATACACAATGTGACGGATTGTTATGGATTGCTCAACGAGTGGAAATACTAGAATAGATGTTGCTGCCACATTACCCGGACTGTTTAGATTTTTTCAACAACAAGGCATTGTGTTATATATTTTCTGAATAGCGCCACGTAACTCAGTCGTTTAGTTATTTAGTTTTGAATAACGTCAATGAAGACAGTAGCATATGAAATATCATTATTTAACAGATTGATATTTTTCAAAATGAATAATTGTGTTATGTTTAGTCAACGACAGCTTACCTCATCAATAATTCATGCACAGTTACCAAGATGTGATTAAGTTTATTAATATTTATGAGATGACTGAAAAGAAACACCCCGCATGGAAAGCCGATTATAATGGGTTTATCAGTTGAAAGTGAAAAAAGTGAGGAACCGTTACTTCGTTCAAACCGACCTACGTTAGTAACGCCGTTACATATGGGAAACCATTTACAAATTACAGTTGTCCGTATGTTTTTCTTGTCAGTATACCTTGTGAAAAGGTTTCAATGTGCAATTATAATCGTTTTGCAGTAAAGCGTCATCAACATTCTGTTAAAATGTTTGCGAAAATATGGGCGGAACTATGGAATAGTCTGTTTAGTCAGTCAATCGTCTACGTAGAGGTATATATGCTTAGTATTTTCTATTTATAATTCCTCCTCAGTAAGAACTGGTCGTAAGTGTAACACTTGCTAAGAAATTATAACACGTGTTAGCTTCCACCGCTAAACGGTTACTCACCTTTGCTAGTTTTAACTGATAAAGCCGCAAGAACCTGTTGAACGGCATGGATTGAGACTGCATTATATTGCCTAGCTATCAATCGAAAGGGGACTTTGAAGATGTTTTTACATGTTCAATGTCATACTATTGAGTTCGATGCAGGAAATGGTATCTTTTAGTTAAAAAGGTTAGAAGGCTTGAATGAAATAAACAAATCAGATGCTACTCACTTTATTATTCCACTCAGGTCTTCCAGGTTGTCCTTTGTAAATGATTATGATCACATTTACTACAAGAGAAAATGGCTTAATTATATATCGATTTTGTTTATTCTTCTACACCTTTTTTTTTTTTTTACATTTTTCATTTAATCAACTGAGTTGAAAACGTTAAGTAGATCTACCTACATATTCTATCGCTTTAAGTTTAAGTTATAGATGCTTCACTTTCCTTTTAACAAGTTTTTCCTCCTGATTTATGACATCCATTGTTCATATATTACTAGCTATACTGACATGTTATGTATAGATAAACCACAACGGAGAACGCCTTACGACCAACAACTCACAAATTAGCAATGTGCAGTAATTGCTACATGTATTGTTAAACCTTATCACGTCGTACAGCGGATGAGTATTTTATGTTCGGAACTGCAAATTCTTCTAAAGAATTTTTCATCTTTACGATAACAGTCGTCCTGCGGGTAAGATTTACTCCTAACTATCATAGAAGAATACCAACGGTAAGATGACAAGAAATATTTTATGTTACACTATTGTGGCTATGTTTGTGCATCTGCATGTGTGGTTATTTGTATGTCATATTCTACATTTATTTTGTTTTTCATCGTCAATGTATTCCTTTAAATATAACCATATATCCTTATAGTGAGCTGTAAGCAGATGAGAAGGGAAGAACTTCAATTGAAAAGCATTATAACTGATAGTAAATATACCAAAGAGCACTAAGATTGACACATTTTATGTTACACAACAGTGCGTTAAAACAAACCCATAATATTAACAACAAACGGCTAACAATTTTAAAAGGAACTGTATTTTCTTAAAAGTGTTATTAATGTGCAGAAATTATATAATCTATTGCTGATCAATAAGTTATAATCACCCTAGAACCTAACAATGTATGTAAGAAAATGTTTAGATTCGACCGATATGATCTGTATGAGCAGAGTAACATGTTCAACTTTAGGTTAATAGAGTTGCGTCATAACGCCCATCACAAATACCTCACTCAATGCATATGGGCCAGCTATGCTAGATTAAAGGAAACACAAGATAAGTAAGATGTTTGGTTGGGGAGCTGTCATACTCTTATATTTTACTTCTAGCACAAGGCCTATATAATAAAGGCTTGAACAAATCTACATTCGATTGAAGAGAGCTACTGCTGTTTGAGCGTGTAATGCATTTTACCCTTAGTTTTGCTAAACTCTCTTTTATAGACGCGGCATTTGCAATTGTTATTAACAAATCGAAGGTACTGATATTAACCCATACTTATAATCTTTACAAACCTTAATAACCACAGACTGACCCATTAACCATTTCACAGTAAATGCACTCGCTTTATGTAAACACGAAATGCTCATTGTACTTTTCCATTTTAAAGCTTTATTTTATCTAGTATTATGAAACACGGGAGACCCCTCAGCCTGACTAAGAGATCAATCAAGTTACAACATTGTAATTACCATTCATTTTAAAATCCAATGGGTCATGAGCCTGATACACATCAACAATTTAAAAGGAATTAAAGATATGAAATTAAGTCGTTCCATATGCAAGATATCGAAAAGTGATCAGCCATTCCCCTCAATATGCTACACTGTCAACTAATTATCAATCACGTACGCTCAAAACAAAACTATATTGCCACCATTTAAGTCGTTTTGTTCACGGAAAATTGTAATTGTATAAATTAAACTTCTTCGGGTTTTGTTGCAAATAATTTATGTTTTTTCTTCATTTTGGTATTTATGGCAAACGCAAATCTGAACGCAATAATATTTAAAGGCAGTTTGCGTACTGCTGAAATTGAATAGACATGTCTGTATAGGATATCACTTTCTACTGACTATAGTGCTATACTAGGAAGAGAAACCATTGCTTTTCTGTTCATCTTTTCAGGGTAAACGTTTACATATATTGCTGTAATTGAGGTCACTGACAAAAAGTTTCTTTTTAGAAATACACATTCAAACACCTTTAAGGGTAAAATTTGTTATTTCTAGATGTGTCCAAATTGTCACTCTGCAAATAAGATACTTTCTTTGCAGAGTAGTACCTCATCATGTTTACCTCTGTTAATTAGGCTAGTATTGATGCTTTGTTTTATGTCACTCTTTAATGTCGTTGAACGATAATGATTGCCATTGCCCTCCCCCCTTCCCTCCGCATAACGAGTTCATAGAGGCGCCATAACGTCACATTATTGAAATGTTCAAGAGGAAATACATAGAACGGCCAACAAAACCTGTATGGTTATATTTGCATCAAGTACAC
>JAIPMN010090436.1:0-11759 GCA_020650975.1 Apostichopus californicus | reverse complement strand
AAGAAGATGTCCCTCTATGGGCTTATGAGTGGGGTGGTGGGCTGCATGCTTCGTTTGGTTCGTCTTCATCCTGTGGCACTGTCATCCTTCTGTCACCTCGTCAGGCGGATCACCAGGGCCGATTGGTTTGCATTCTATTGAAGTATCCACAGGGTAACATCTCCCTTTGCAATGTGTATGCTCCCAATCGGCCTTCTGCTAGACGAGATTTTTTTAACACGCTGCCTTCCTTTGTACCTGGTAGTGCACCATGTGTCATGGTCGGAGACTGTAACTGTGTCCCAGACTCGGGTCTTGACAGACTCGGGGCTTCTGTGTCTGCTAGTCCTGACGCTGGGATCACAGAGCTGGACAGTTTTACTTGGGCACACCTTTTAACCGATGTCTGGAGGCATATGCACCCGTGTAGTACGGCGTATACGTGGGGTGAGGCCTAACGGAGAAGATGCCTCCAGGATAGATCGAGTGTATGCGCCCGTAAGTTTTAAATTTTCGGGTAGCGAGACGCTGAGCTGTCCGCTCTCTGACCATGACACTGTTGTAGCACGTTTTGTTTTGCCTTCCATTTTCCCGATCGGGCGGGGCCTACACTGTAAAAACACTTGGGTAATTTTTTCACCCAAATTTGACCCACCAACTTAGGAATCTCCACCAGCCCAGGTTTGGGTCAATTTGACCAAGGATCTGTGTCATCTGACCTATAACTGGGTTATTTTGACCCATATGCTACTTTGACCCATATGCTACTTTGACCCAGCTTTTGACCCAGTGGTTAGTGCGATCTCCACCAGCCCAGCAGATTGGGTAACAAAAATTTACCACATAAATGGGTCAAAGCTGAATTTACATTTGCAGTTGCAGGTAGTCTATAAAAGAAATGACATAAGATTTCAATTTCTAAACATCAATTAATTTATTCAAATCACAAAGTGGTGTTACAATGAAAGCATGCAATTTCTTCTATTTCACAGATAATTATCGATATTCGTTTTGTTTGATTCCAACTAGAACATCATTGTAACAGTAAAATCAGAGTAATGTGATACCCATAAAACTAAACAAACAATGAACACAAGAACATAGGCTTCTGTACCAATTCAGAATCATTGGAAATTAAGCAATGTTCCTTAAAATCCTGACAACTAAAAAACCTGATCATTTATTCATGTGCACAAACTTTAGTTCACTGAGGAATATGTTCTGTACTACTTCAAGGACTTTAATTGTTGATCTCACAGCTAAGTTTGCTGCAGTGTTTGTAATATTAAGTTAATCAAGACTGGAGAATGCAATCACTCTCTACTTGTATCCTTAGTCACTGTAGTTTTAATTGTGCACCAGTACATCAATGGTGGCTGTAAGAAATCAAATATTTTGGGAAGCTCAATGTTTGGTGGGGGCTTTGTCATGGCCAAAAGTCAAAGACATGTATCAAACTTATTTTGCAGTGGGTTGGTGGGGCAAGACAAACCCTATGGCCAGCTGCCACTTAATAAAATCTTGCAAGCATATCCCAAAGGTGATAATTTCCTCAGTAGTTCTTGTACCAAAACACCATTAGATTTGAATGAGGCAAAGCTGTTTATAACATACAGTACAAGACTTATAATCAATGAAAAGTCATCAATAAATGGAAACACTGGGAATGAATATTTTTGCACCACCAATATGTTACAATATGTATTAAATTTTCAGTTGCTCAGGCAAAATATGTACATCAGTCATGCTTTTGGCTAGCTGTGCATGTATGATGTATGGAAGAACACTAGTTTTGCACCAGTGTTTGTGAGGCAGTTCTGCTTCTTTAGTCCCTCTAAACTTAATAACAAATACGAAATGAAACTTAAACCTTGTTCAAGGTAATATAACATGCAAACATTAATAGCAAACAACTTTGTCACATTATGTAAATAAATGTTAATGACCATGAACTAAGTGTTGTACTAATGTTGCACTGCCCAAGGTTTACAGGAAATATGTTGATATCCCTTATATGTGTTTTGAGAAAATTATACGATAAAAGGTTAGAATGTATATAAAACCAAAGAAATCATAACACTACTTTTGACAAGGTTGTTTACGTACCTTTTTTCTCTTACTGACTACTTAAAAAAGCACGTAGGCTTCTTACTGAAGGAGATGTCGAAACCTTTCCTTTCCCTTCACTAAGCTTAAAGAGGAATTTATGTATGAATTCCCAGGTTGTTTGACACTGGCAGGGGTAGGCTATGTCAAACACGTCAAATGATTTGAAACAAATATCAAAAGCTGCAATCAAATCTGTTGCTGGCAGAGCAACCCCTTCGATGATCACAAATGACCGAGTCGGATTCCTTCTATCACCAAATGCAAGGACGAATGGCTGCTTTCGAGTTCTATTTTGCTTAAGCTCATCTTCAATGAATTGAGGAAGATTGGTCCCAACCTTTGGAAGAAAGAAAAGAAATTGCTGCTTTCAATGCACACTTAATTCTGTTGTCACTAATTTAAATAATTAGCAAATCTTTTCACTTGAATCATTACCATAGTAGATTTAAGATTCATGTGAACATGAACTACAGAGTCCAATGGTGAACATTAGGAAAGATGATGGATGGTCCCTTGCAACATAATAGAACTTTGCAGACTTGGGTCTGCCACAACAATCATACTAAAGAACTTACAACCTGCATCAGAGCACACACAAAATAGTATACTGAAAATGGGGTAATTCTTGGCTTTAGCAGATAAACTAGGAAACTGTGCAGCCTACCTATGGAAAGTGGATTGATTTCCTGATTGTATATCTCTTCTATACATTTTCATATGAAGGGTTGGGGCATGGTCTGGAAAGCAGTTAATCACAGCTGAAATCTTGTAGTTATTTACTTGTGCAAGGTTTCACACTTACGAACATACCAACTTCCATGACTTTTCCATGATTCCTATGTTTCATTTTCATGACTCTTTATGTTAGTGAAAATATATTTCTAATTTTTTATGCATTAATTTTAAACTTAAACAATAGAACTAATGAAATAACACGCACTGTGTTATACAGCATGATACCCCCCATCTTGAAATTCTTAATCTTTTTCAGGACCATGTCCATATTTCCGCAACTGAAAAGTAAAATAGTCATATCCCATGACTTTCCAGGAATCATGTGACCTGTGGGAACCCAGTAGTGCATACATACACATCCTCTTATATGTAAACTTATTATAGTAAAAAGGCAAAATACTCAACTGCTTTGACTTCAATGAAGCTCCTGCTTGCATCCAGATTGGTAGACCTCACTTTTTTACCATGTTTATTGGTGATATTTCCTGATGAAAGCACCAGTGGAAGAAGTTGGATAGCAATATTCTGTACATGATCTGCATAACAAGAAGGATGATATGAAGTAAACAAGAAAGCCAAGATATGATTTTGCTTCCCTGCATGAATTAGCAAATAAAATATTGTGATACACTAATCAACATATCATCTGAGATGTAATATTATATATTATTGACTATTGCAGCTTTATTTATAGTGAGCCTCATTTAAATGATCTCAGTAATAGTGTTTGCCACTATGTTGCACTTTGTTACACGATCAGAGTGAATTGCATAACTCAATCGTTGTGGTCTGAGTACCCCAATTATTAAGTTTGTATTTTTTTTTAAATTGGGAATGTAGGTAACAATGTCTTGCAAGTTTATAAACCAGAGAACCGTTTGCCATATCCATTTCTTACTGAGATCATAATTAAATCATTGATATATGTTTGTGCTTACCTTCTTGAAAGCCACTTATGCCAAGTTTGTTCTGCCATTCGGTATTCTGATAGTTAGCATAGTTTATAATTTTTTTACAAAGTGAGCTAGTCCAGGCTACCTTCAATGAAATTGGTGAGAACTGGAGTAAGAAATCCTGCTCAATCTGAAATGTAAAAACAAACAATTGAAAACCTTTTAGCACCTTATAGGTTTTTGATGGAATTACTTACAGAATAAGTGTTACATAGTGAACAGTGTAATCAGACAGAACATCACTAGATGAGGGACATGGCAATGCAACAACATACAATCATAGCATATAAATCATAACACTAATTTCAAATCCGAGAGTTATACATGACTGCCCACTAACATACATGTTCATAGATGTGCGCATCCACCTTCCCTATATAATGACAATATATTCCCCCTTATTAAATTACAACATAAACTTGGGCCAACTCTGTTACAGGCACTTTTCCCAGTATTAATTCCATGTTGTCTGTGCTTGTCAAATTATTAGTATCAGGTTTTTTAGCTAAACATTACAAATTCATAAGTAGCCATGACCTCACTATATAAGGTGTATATACAACTTAAATATTGTGGTGGACTGAGGGTAAACAAGTGGGACCCCCAGCAGCTTAGATGCATTTGATTGACAACCCAACACTTTGAGGGGATAATTAACTGGAATATCAGGTACATGATCTCAGAGGAGCAGGAAAGTGGTACTTATTTCAGTCATACCATTCCTGGTGTATCCAGCAGCCTTGGATATTCCGTAATAAATTGGCTGAGACTTGCATCGGACCTGTTCTGTCCAAGCCATGCTGCTCTGTAAGCCTGAGTGAGTCTCATGTATTCCTTTACTTGGTCATTTGGACTGTGGTTATACTTCAGCCATTCAATCATTTTGAAAGTCTCTTCATCATCTAACAGAGGTTAAACAAAATGAAAACAGATACCAAAAGGCTTAGTGATTCCCTGTCCATAGTAAAAGAAAGTGTACTTTAATTTCAACAACAAGAGAAGCAACATTGAATAAAAGATTTTCCAACTTATCCTTTAGCTGACCAGAAGTGGCCAGTGGTGCGATGGGTTTGCATTGATTGATGGATGCCTACATTCATCAGGTTTGCTGACCTTTGAATTCTATGAAAAACAATAGGGATCCTCAACCAGACCTGTCAACTTGCCTTGCTAAAAAAAACCGATTTAGAACTACCTGTCTTATTGTGCATACGAAAGCTGAATTGAGATTGGATTAAACACTGGGAGTTTCCTGATTCATCCTGTGAGATAGGCTGGAAAAACGGGAGCCTCCCAGTCAAACCGGGAGAGTTGACAGGTCTGCTCTATTCACCGAGGGGTACCAATGTACTATTTGAGTGTCAAATAACTAACTTCTTGAGGTCATGTGTACAAGCTTTTCATACATTAACCTCTCTTGACTTCAAATGACCTTTGACCTCCATGAAATTCAATAGGGATCATCTACTTACCAAGGGCTACCTACATACTGAGTTTGAAGTTCCAAATGACTTAAACTCCTTTAAATATTGTGTTCAGTTACAAGGTTTTCAGACTATTACCTCTGTTGACCTCAAATGACCTTGTACCTCCATGAAAAAATAGAGGGATCATCTACTCACAAAGGGCTACCTACATGGTAACTTTTAAGGTTGAAGCAACTTAACTTGGCATCTGACTGTTATAGTGAAAAATCATTATGACATTTTATGCGAGTTTATTACATACCAGTAGGAATTACTGGGGCTGTAGGAGTATCAGTTACTTAGCCTACACAGTTAAAAGAAATTCACCCATATCCCTTACTGAGTATATTGTATGTAGACTGTTCAAGATAATGGTATTAGTACCTTTTGGATCTGTTTTTATGTTGAACTTTACAGGTGTAGGCTTCTTTACTTCTTTCGGTGTTGCTTCTTGTTTCTCAAAGGCACGGGATCGTTTTCGGATATTGCGCAATCTTTCCTCAAGATAGCCTGTAGCAGGATGTTTCCCATGGGCTTTTGTGTACCATGCTTCCTATAGTCCACAGATAAAAATAGGACATGTATAGTTAACTTCAATTCTTCAATTACACAGACTATAGTCTTGGCAAAGACTGTTTGTAGGAGTATATCATATTTTACTGCAGTGGCATAACCAGTGGGGCAAGAGCCCCCAATTGGGCACCCCCCAATTTAATTGAAGCCGGATGCCAACTTTTGGTATTACATCTTTCACAGAATGTTTGTGTAATAATCTAAAGCTGTCCTCATCTATGGCATTTTCTATGGAAATAAAAAAAAATTTCTTTTTTATTACTTTTTAAATTTTAAATGCTCATATCAAACTAGTAAGCAAGGGGAAATACAGATAATAATTGAACTTGTAACAATGAATCAATAAAACATCAATTGAAAGAAAACGAGATAGAGGTTCTTATGGCATTGTCACTTTGTGGCTTAATAGTATATTCAAAGAAATATTTCAGTTTGGAATATTAAGTGCACGAAATTTGGATTGTACCATGCTACTACTAGCCTATCTTTACATAGAATAGCTATGTCTAGATAATTAGTTTACCTCTGTTGAAACTGTACTAGCCTATACCAAAGAATATTTGCCTACATGCTAGTTGCTACATCAATATGATATAATATAAAGTTCTGAAGTTGTTACAAAATAGCCTATATAGCTAAGGGCAGGCCTATGTTAGTTTGTAACCTAACTTAGTTTCAAACTTACTGGTAGGGCCTATAATCCTAACTTAGCCTGGGGCCTACGTACCTATTTTGACTTGAAATGTAAGTTTGAGTCGACCATATCACTGACACAGCCATCTAAGACCTTGCAACCTCATTTTTTAGTAATGACGTCATACCCTTATAGTTATATTTGGTAGGCTATATAACTTAAAGTTATAACGTTATTTACAGCATTTTCTAATGCAAGTCTATCCTATTATATGCTATTTTTAAGAATGCTTAGTCTTAGCCTATATAAGTTAATCTTACGTAGTGAAGTTAGGCCTATGCTTCATCAAAGACCAAACGTTACTAGTCGTTCGGCCTAACAATAGTAACATTATACTAGTCTTAGCCTCTAACGTTATATTTAGTTAAACTTACGTAGTGAAGTTAGGCCTATGCTTCATCAAAGACCAAACGTTACTAGTCGTTCGGCCTAACAATAGTAACATTATACTAGTCTTAGCCTCTAATGTTATATTTAGTTAAACTTACGTAGTGAGGTTAGGCCTATGCTTCATCAAAGACCAAACGTTAGGTCTAACATTACAGCTATCTACGTATCACTATCAGTATCACTATCAGGGTAATTATGGGCTTGTCTGAACCACGGCGCTCGCACCACAAATAACATGTTACTTAGGCCTAGCCTATCATCATATCTACAATGGCATACTATAATATAGTATTTAACTAACGTTGCGAGCGCCTGTGGCCTGAACTAGTCAGCATACTTTGGCGTATATTTACCTTTCAATATTGGTATTAGCATTGGCAAACCCCAGTCATCAAGGATGGAACTAACAAACGTGTCCATTTTCAGAGCCCATCAAAATTTTTGATTCAACTAAGACTGCCTTCTTGGTCCTGAATTAACGTATGATTTGTAGATTTGTGTGACGGTGTTCAGCTGTAGTCTGCGAAAGGCGGCATGCAAAAACGCTGATAGTGGTCACATGACATAACTTATCCAATGAGAAAAGTCTTTGAGAGTGACCCAGTGCAAAAAGTCACTTTCATCGCGCTATTTCACAATTTCAAACAATCTTGCGTAATATCTCAACCAATACGACCCATTTCTGGGTACAGTATGGCTGACTCAGCAGATGGGTCACACAAAATGACCCAGGTGTTTTTACAGTGTATGGAAGCTTAACTGTCGGATTCTTGGCGAGGCAGAGTTCCGCCAAGGTTCCGAAACCAGGTACAAAGGATGGCAAACATTGAATCCGGCCTTTGCCTCTACATCCCAATGGTGGAATGTCAAGTTGCGCATGAAACGCTACGCAATTCACTATTGCGTGACCCGCGCACGGCGTCGAAGAGAAAAATTCTCGAAGCTGTGCGCGGAGGTGAAGTTTGGCGATCCTTCGGCTGTCATCGCTTTGCAGACTTATCTCGATGAAAAGTACCACGGTGCCCGCGTTAGGGCCCGTGTCGAAGCGGTGGAAGCTGAGGAGCGCCCTTCACTGAGGTTTTACCAGTCCGTTAGCTCATCGGCGGGTGACAGATGCGTCCCATCTGTGCGCGCTACTGATGGGACCGTGGTTAGTGACCCTCACGGCATTGTCCGCGTATATAAAGATTATTATTCGAGTTTGTTTACGCGTGGCAATGTCGACTTGTCGGCACAGGCCGATTTATTGAGGGGAATCACAAAAACTCTTCCCCACGATGGCAATGATATTTTGGGGAGCGGAATAACCACTGTTGAGCTTTGGAAGGCGCTTTCGAAGATGAAGAATGGCAAGTCCCCGGGTTCGGACGGGCTTCCGAGGGAGTTCTACCGAACCTTCTGGGCAATAATAGGACCCGACATCAGAGCCGTCTTCGAGGACGCCTTCCAAAACGGACTGTTAAACCAAAGTCAACGTCTGGGGACCCCTTGGATCCTCATAACAAGCGTCCGATCACCTTGTTAAATGTGGACTACAAGTTGCTGGCTATGCCGCATCTTGTTGGTGATCTCCAGACTTGTGCAGTGAAGGGTCATTGCATCCAGCAGAACTTGTGGTTGATGCGCGACTTGACCGACTTTCTTATTGAGCGTGATCTGCCATGTGCATTGGTCTCTCTTGACCAGCAGAAGGCCTTTGACATGGTGGATCGCGGTTTTTTAATGAATGTATTGGAGACATTTAAGTTGCACCCACATTTTCGTAATAGATTTCTGTTTTGTATCAGGATAGTTTCAGTTCTGTTATTGTTAATGGGTTTTGTTCGGAGGTTTTTAACCTGGCGCACCCCCGTCTCCATTACTTTATGTTTTGTTTAGCGAGTCCCTCTCTCGTCTTTTGGAAAGGGACTCCAGACTTGTTCCATTCGTTGTGCCAGGGGGTGCCAAAGTGAAATGCGTTCAATATGCAGATGACGTCACGTGTGTTTCGAGTCTGGGCTCCTTTCGTGCCCTCTCGCAGGATTTATCTATCTTTGAGAGAGCTACCGGGGCGAAGTTGAATCCGGAAAAGACAAAGGGCCTTCGCCTTGGTAGCTGGAGATACAGAGACTTGCCATTCGGTGCATCGTGGTCGGATCAAAATATAAAAATTAATGGTATATGGTTCGGCTGTGATGCACCTTGTGATGTAACCTGAAACGAGAGGGCTGAGGTACTTGAGAGCAGGCTCGAAACCTTTGGCACCCGCTGGCTTTCGATCCTAGGGAAAGTCACCGTAATTAATCGTTTTGTTTCGCCCATCTTGTGGTACCCGGGCGCGGTGTATCCAATTCCGCGTCGCGTCCTGGTGCGGTTGGAGAGAGCGATATTTTCATTTATTTGGTCGGGTGGTACAGAGCTTGTCAAAAGGGCGGTAATGTACCAAAAACTGGAGAAGGGTGGGTCATCTGGGAAGTAAATTGACCTTTTTGTTATTTAAGCAGTTGTTGGTAGCGGTAACTGACCCAGGGTTGCCTTGTTCATATTTTCTACGTTTTTGGGGCGGTTTGCACCTGCGTCGATGGGTCCCGGCGCTGTTTAGCAACAGAGAACCGCATAGTAGTACTCCAAGCAGGGTGGTGCGTGTCATTTGCTCCGCTCTGATTGAGTTGCCCCCTGTTGACCTGTCACAGCCGGTCCTCGTTCACAGTTCGTTGCGGGATAGGGCCTTGAATGCAATTTTTGTCCAGGGACGTCATTCTGCCGAAGTATGGCGTTCGGTGCATTCAAGGCTGAATGATTGCAGGCTCCGTGATCTTGCATGGAGAATTGCACACGGTGCCTTGGTGACCAACCTAAAAAGATATCATTGGCGATTGGGTGATGGACTGCCCAAGGACCGGCTGTGACAGCTTAGAGAGTACCGCTCATGTTTTTTGGCATTGTTGCTTTCTATTAAACTTATGGGAGTGGTTCCAGACCTGGACCGACCGTGTTACGGGAGACCGTTCATGGTCGGTAGGGCAGGGCTTTATTTTATATGGGGTAGACCCTCCAGTTTGTTCGGTTGCGGTGTTGCACCGCATTATTTTTGTTTGCTCTATTGTAAAAAAACATGTTTGGCGGAATAGATGTAATGTGGTTTTCAGGGGGAAATTTGCCAGTTGGCAGGCAGTCCTGGAGGCGGTGAAGTCTGACATTCGCCTTCAAATTGAAGGCGATTTTCGCCGTTTATCTGGGGCTGCCTTCTTTGGACGCTGGTGTGTGTTGTGATATTAGTTATGTACGTTCTACTTGCTACAGCTGATTGCCACAGCTGATTCATTCGTTACGATCACCATGATCTTGTAAAGAACTAACTGTAATAAACACACTTACGAATCAACCAATATTCTCCGTGTACTATTACTTCATGGTGGCAGCGGTGTGTAGATCACCCATCCGTGTATCGACCCACCCTACCAGGACAGAAACTGTAGCAAAATAAGCCGAACATTTGTGACAAGTCGACAAATCTTCACCTCGTTTCACGACGTCTTCGCAACTGCTCAGTTATCGTGTGCAGGCTTGCCATAGGCTACACACACTACATAAACTGTCTTTATCAACAACAGTATCCTAACGGAGAAACTCACCACGAGACTTTTCACTGTACATGATGCGAACAGGATGCGTTATACATAATACCGTGCGCTACTGGACAGTAAAATGTAGCCTAATCTACCAGTTCATCGAGGACTTATGAGTCAAGATTGGAACTTTTAATCATCTCATCAATGAAAGACGTCCACCGTGTCAGCTGTTTTGAGCGAAATCTAGGCCGTTTGACCAAACCAACCGAGGGACGGACTTGAGGAAGACCATCCAGGATTTCATGGGATTAGTTCGTCACAGTTTTTCATACCGAACAGGATCTTAACTAGCCAACTCAAAAATTGATATTTTTTTGGACCTCAGTTTCGTTTGTCAGTATGGGATGGTTCGGTAGTGACGTTTGGCCGTGACGTTTTGTATCCCGCATGGCGGGTCACGTAAAAAGCACATTCGCCGTTTATCTGTGGTTTATTTGTGGTTTTTGGACTGTTTGAGTTTATCAGAGTTTATCAGAATGGGATGATTCGGTAGTGCCGTTTGGCCGTGACGTTTTTGGATCCCGCATCGCGGGTCACGTAAAAAGCACTTAACCGTACACACATGTTGATACAACGGCAACTGGCCCTGAATGAAACACTTATTTATCATAATATGATTGATGACATTCATAACATTCGTTGAAATAAGCAAGAATAAATTCAGAGGTTGGGTTTGATACATCTGGGCTCACGATGGAATGAATATTTTTTTTAAATGAAAACTCACACACACAGACAGACACACACTACCTCGGCTCGTGTCGCGAACTGCACGGTTCTTGACGCGGCACGGGAAAATGGCAGACCTGTTGAGCTGCGGACCATTTCATAATTTATTTAAACAACAGCAAAAGGTACTTTTTTTAACATAGAGACGTCGGAACATAGAGACGTCGGAACATAGAGATGTAACCGTGAACGAGGGCCGGCTGTGACAGGTCAACAGGGGGCAACTCAATCAGAGCGGAGCAAATGACACGCACCACCCTGTTTGGAGTACTACTATACGGTTCTCTGTTGCTAAACAGCGCCGGGACCCATCGACGCAGGTGCAAACCGCCCCAAAAACGTACCAAATATGAACAAGGCAACCCTGGGTCAGTTACCGCTACAAGCAACTGCTTAAATAACAAAAAGGTAAATTTACTTCCCAGATGAACCACCCCTAACCCACCCTTCTCCAGCTTTTGGTACATTACCGCCCTTTTGACAAGCTCTGTACCACCCGACCAAATGAATGAAAATATCG
>JAIPMN010090396.1:0-12898 GCA_020650975.1 Apostichopus californicus | reverse complement strand
AAACCAATCGGAGGACTCCTTAGCCACAACTAATAAGGCTGTAGTGCAGTCCTCCATTGGCGAGTCAGAATCTGGGCCACTTAATGTCTCTTGGGCCGGTTGACTCGGGCCCCGACTATCACCGATAGCGGGCGTAGCTACAGGTGAACCAGTACAAGCGGCATCCTGCGCCGCATGCCACTCCGCTAGTACCATCTCCGCCGTTTTGTCCTGCTTTGCCTCAGTGGGCAGGCTGGCAGTCTCGGTAAAATCGATCAGGGGAGAGGACACGCAAGGGGGAACAAAGCCTCCACCGGGGCGCTAGTGTTGGACTCTGGGGCGATGACAGGAGCATCAGGTGGTACGGTGTCAGAGGCCGGGACGGGGACCGCTTCAACCACGCCCGTAGCCACTCTCGCGGCGTATGAGCGGTCTGGGCATAAACGGGCCAGACGGCCCGTTTTCCCACACGATATCCCCTTTACACTCGGCCAGGGTATGCCCAACCTGTAAACAGCGGCTACACCGCTTGTTCGGGCACAACCTGGCCTCATGCCCTTCTAGCCCACACTTCCAACAAGTGTGAGGCTGGCCCGGGTATGCAATGTGGGCCCTGTGCCCATTAGCCCACAAGGTAGAGGGGATATCGGACTTTAGTTCGATTCTAACTCGTCTAGTCCCGGTCTTGACACCTTTACATTCAAGGAATTCCGGCTCCTCGTAGCCGGTCACTTTCCCAAAACGCCCCAGTGTCCGCACAACAACCTGTTCAGACATGTCCAGAGGGAGATGGAGGACTGTCACCCACACCTTAAGTCCCTCAACTCCCTCCAACACATGGACACCTCGGACGCGGGCAGCCTCCGAGGTGAACCGAACATCAAAAACATTCATACCCAGGGACCTTTAAACCAACAGAACGCAAAACTGAAAAAAACTTGTCCGGGGACGACCTTAGCCTCCCTCGAAAAACTCAACAATACGATTTTGCTGTCACGGCGAGCCGCCAGCATAGCTAGGGGTGTGGCAAGCCACGCACCTACGAAAAACAAAACCACGCAACAAAGCCAAAACTACACTAAACAAACTACAAACTATTGAAAGGCCAACGTATAAAACACAACGTAAAACACAACACAACAAACACACAACAAACACAACAAAACACAACGTCAAAAACAGGCTGAATGGTTGCAGGCTCCGTGATCTTGCATGGAGAATTGCACACGGTGCCTTGGTGACCAACCTAAAAAGGTATCATTGGCGATTGGGTGATGGACTGTGCCCAATGACTGGCTGTGACAGCTTAGAGAGTACCGCTCATGCTTTTTGGCATTGTTGCTTTGTTTTAAACTTATGGGGGGTGGTTCCAGACCTGGACCGACCGTGTAACGGGAGACCCTTCATAGTCGGTAGGACAGGGCTTTGTTTTATATGGGTTAGATCCTCCAGTTTGTTCTGTTGCTGTGTTGCAGCGTATTATTTGTGTTTGTTCTGTTGTGAAAAAATTTCTTTGGAGGAATAGATGTGATGATGTTTTTAGGGGGAAATTTGCCAGTTGGCAGGCAGTCCTGGAGGCGGTGAAGTCTGACATTCGCCTTCAGGTTGAAGGCGATTTTAGCCGTTTATCTGGGGCTGCCTTTTTTGGACGGTGGTGTGCTGGGGAGGGGTGTTTTGTTTCGCTGCGTGCTGGTCGTCCTTTTATAGTTTTTTAAATGATTCAGTGGGTGGTTGGACGTTTTGTCTCTGCAGGTCGGTGGGCGTATGTACTTTTTTGGCTCGCTTGACCTGAGTTTGGTTTGTATTGGGATGGTTCGGTAGTGCCGTTTGGCCGTGACGTTTTGTATCCCGCATGGCGGGTCACGTAAAAAGAGTATGCTGATGAACAGCTTTCAATTGAGCAATTCCACCAACAGGTCAACCTTCCTAGCAAATTTTAGCTAACAGTATCTAGTTTGACGGTCCACAGTAGGTATATAATATTAAAATACCAAAAAAATCATACGAAAATTGTGTAGGAAGGTAGATATAATCTATATATACTAAAACAAATCATATTCTACCTTTCTTTGTGATAAATATTGCATTTGGAAGTTATGGTCCCTTTTGCTGTGTATATCCATAACCAAAATTTGTTTTTTTTTACATTTCTGCTAGTAAAATTTTATGTACCTAACCTCCATAACCAAATTAACACAGTAAACATTACTGTAATATAACTTGCTGTATTAATTACTTACTTAAAGGTTATTTGAATACAATATATTGTTTACACTAACATTAACTATCAACTTATAACAATAAACAAACAATAATAAAAATGCCAAATTCATGTAAATAAACAAATGCAAAGCCTAACTGTTAGGCTATGTACAATCCTACATTAATTTACTACATAAGCACATGTAAAATACATTATGGGCTAGACCTAACCATCTATTGTATTATTTGGATAAGTACAACTGTGCAATTAGGCTGAGCCTAACCTATATGTGTCACATACAAAGTACTGTTACTGGAATGAACTATGTTACAAATGTTTAGGGTATCCTTGGTAAGTCCTTATGTGGGATAATAAGGGTGCTGAAAGGACCAAATGGGGATGGGTTAAACCAGTATTTTGGCAGGGGCACAGGCAGAGCACTATATGTACTTTTTCCTGGTGGGGCAACAAATTTACACACTAATAGAGGTGCTGCCAGGTCCCCATGTAGCCATGTGTAGCTATAGGGGTCGAGACAAGTGCCTCCTGAGAAATTGCTTAAGAAATTGCCAAAAGATATACAAATTATTTCCCCCCCCCCCACCCACATCTGAGAAATGCAGGATTGCTAGTGGCAACCTTAACAAAATCAGACATATTCGTAAGTTCTTTGATTGTGAAAGTTGTAAATCTGTGGTCTTTGGTCTCGTAATATCTCATCTTGACTATTGTAACGCTTAACTGATCGGTTTACCTGCCTCTACCCTGCTTCCCTTACAGTCTTACAAAACCAAGCTGCGAAATTTATTCTGTGCAGAAGAAAATATGACAGTGCCAGGGACTGTCTGTTCACTTTACACTGGCTCCCCCATTGAGCAACGCATTACATTCAAGGTTCTTTGTTTGTTTTATAAATGTATTAATAAACAGGCCCCGATTTGTTTCGTCATACCGCATAATAAGCATATGCTACTACTTTAAACATTCCTGCCACCCGCACAAAACAGTTTGGCAACCATGTATTTTCTGTAACTGGGGCCAGGCTGGTTGGTAATCAATATAAATTTCCCCTTTTCAAAAAAGCACTGAAAACGTTCTCTTTAATGAGGCCTTTAAGTAATCCTCTTTTTCTTTTTTCTGTCTAGTTGGTGTTTTTGTTCATTTGTATGTTTTGATTTTTTCCTTGGTAAGCGCCATAGAATATCTTTTTAGTTATGGCGCTATATAAATGTTATATATACATACATATATATGGATCCCCTGGCCTAAATATTTCTGATAAGATGCATTTAGACAATACAATATACTGCATATTATACATAATATTGCTTAATGCTAGCTCATCAATAAAGGTTTCATGATAAATTAGGCAATTTTACACCATTTATAAGCTTAGAAAACCTAAGAGATGTGAACAAATGTTTGGGCAACTTAAAATGTGTCTTTAGTCTAGTGCTCAGTTATTTGGTTATACTCTAGATACAGAAATGTGTATGGACAGACATTTCTTGTTCAGTGTTATCAAATTAATTGCAGTATTTAATAATGACTTTTTGTACGGTAACTGCGAACTTCATGAGGAATGGATCTGTGGCATAACAACAATTGTGGCTAAAAGTGGGATAGAGCAGCATATGTGAGGGGGTGGGGTAATGGCAAGTGTTTAGAAGTAACAGGGATGCACATTTGGCAAATTACATCCCTCCCCATCCCTCCATAAAATTGTGATGGAAATTGGGGGGAAACAGTTATATTGGGAATTATTTGATATCCTGTAGCAAAGCAAGTGGCAAGGGGTATATTTTCCTTCTCTTTTATTGTTTATGTAAATTCATATGCAGGTTGAATTTGTGTATGTTTTTAATTCTGTATGTCCATAATTTTCAGAAGTGTATGTCCATAACCATAAATCTGTACATCCATAACCACAGTTAAAGGGACATGGGACCTACTTAGAAGCATGATATAAATGAATTGATTTGAACTCGGCAAGAATAAAAGCCCCACCCCCCTAAAAGGTTTGCGTCCCATGAAAAAAGGCTTGCGCCCGATCGAACAACAAATGCGTTTATCGTATTACCTACATTAACTAGTGTAGTTGTAAAGATGCGTTCATATCACTGTGTATACTTTGTAAATGTTATACACAATATAGAGAGCAGATGGCCCAGTGCCTTAGCTTCGCTGTTTGACAGGGGCGGACCCTTATTTACGCTCACCCTGTTCTTTCAATCAACTAATACTCCCCCGCCCCGTCATCCGCCCTGGTACTTCCCTACTCGCCAACTCCATGCTTTGAACTTGCAGGATTCCAACAACCAACTCTTCCAAAATCCCTGTACCTACCATGTGCATCTCTCTGACTAAATTCCTGACAGATTCAAATATTACGTGATAGTCTCACAAACAATTCAAAGGCATCTTCATACCAGGAGTGATTGTTGTCAAAAGTTACCTATTGTTTTTGACAAGAAGGCTTAACTCTATGATATTTGAGTGTACACATATGATAGCCTATACCGCAAACTTCACTATCTCTACACGGGGAAAGTAACATTGCAAGTAATTGTTGTTACACTAACACACTTTGTGTTCATTGAGCACTACATATGCAATGATTCCAGACACTGGATAGGGACTATTAGCCAATCATTGTCTATTTTTAGCATAAATCTCTGTAACAGGGTGTGGTTGACCCTGTATCTTCTGGTTGATTATTATGATATATTTATTTTCAAACAAATTCAATGAGCTATAGGATTGGAATAAATTTGGCTCTTTTCAGAAGAAGTTGTGGCTTTTTGAAAAGAAAAAATTAAAGATGTTCATTAAAATGTGTTTTGTTGAGTTTTCCATTGACCTAGTAGTGAGTGTGTACTTGGGGTTTGTTTCTCAAAGAAAACAAGTTTGCGTCCATCATTTCTTCAAGGCAATTAGTGTTTACGTGACTGTCTGAATCGGTCCAGGAATAAGTAATAAGTCCACATGTGCAAGTAAAAAAGTCAAATTTTATCAACAGTATTATTAGCATGTAGATGACATTCTAACTGCCAACCCAATAATAATGCTTTAACTTAATTTCTTTAAGTACAGTTCTACAGCATACATGACAAGTACATGTATGCTATACACTTGGGATCTACTGTGGATTCTAACTTTTCTATGTAATGAATGGGATCCTAGACCGCTGGATGACCAGCTGAAATTAGCTAACAGGTACCTCACAGCCACTAATAATTCCTGTCTCTAATACAGTAGACTAGGGTGTATTTAGGACTAAGCTACTGTAGACTTCAGTTAGGCTTGGCCCTGTACAGTAACTGTAGGACACTAATCTGTAGAAAAAATATTGAAAGAAAGAAATAAGCACATATATGCATTTAAAGTCTGATTTCGCAATCCATTAACATGAACTAACAGATTCTGTACCTATCATGAAAACGTAAACCATCTCTTTCAGTACTTTGCTATTGGATATGACTAGAATCACTTTATCATGACAAGTTAATTATTTGCCCAGAATTTGGCTGTTTATCTCAAAGATAATCAGAATAAATATAAAGGCCAACCCATTGGGTTGCCCGTTGCTTTGTTCACTAACTTACAAAAATGGTTACTTACAACTAGGGCGTAGGATATTGTCTGTTAGTGAAAGAAAATGATTCCAGAGTTGCACCAGCATGTTAATAATAAAAATTGGATTCCAGTGCCATCCCGCCATAGGCCTAGATAACAATAAATGTTCTAGGGGATGCATCCATAATGTTACCTTAGCCTAAGCTTAAATATTGCCCATATCAATAGGCCTAGGCTTAGCCAAGTTCGGGCCATTGCAAGCTTCTACTCACTGCTTAGGACTATGCCTAGGCCATTGCTACCCTACAGTCAGCGTCATACTCATAGACGATGGGGTGGGTGATTAAACCTATCCATGGCGAAAGGATCAAAACCTATGGGAAAAGGAACATTTTAAACAAAAAAGTGTCTATTTTTACGACTAGTCGTAACAATAATTTCCAGTTACGCATGCGCAGTTGCTTTAACGTGGCTATTCTTACGATCAAGAGTACTATTTTTACGACCAGGAGTAACAATAATTTCCGGTTAGGGTTACCCCTACTACATGCGCAGTTGCTTTATTTACTTTACTGCGCATGAATTCGCCAATGTCGTAAGAATATTCAGTTTATAAATAATTGTTACTCCTGGTCGTAAGAATAGCCACGGCCTTTAAACAATGGACCCCCTTGCTATGACTAGGCTACGGTAGTCTGATTTAGCCTAGGCCATGATAAGTAAAAATTTTTTAGGGGATGCATCAATAATGTTATGCTAGCCTAAGCCTAAATACTGCCCATATCAATAGGCCTAGGCTAGCCGAGTTCGGGCCATTGCAAGCTTCTACTCACTGGTTAGGTAGGACTACGCTTAGGCTATTGCTACTCTACAGTCAGAGTCAGAGCAGAGGGGGTGGGTGAAACAACCTAACCATGGCGGAAATGATCGAAACCTATTAGGGGAAAGGGACATTTTAGGAATGGATTATACACAGGAATGTATCAGTGAAACATTCTTTGATTTTCGTGGAAAGATATGTACTTTAAATGTGACAGTTCGCTGGATAGACTGAATTGTAGTTAAGACAAGTTTGAATAAATCGATTTAATTTTGGTTCATTGTTTATTTAAAAAAAGCGATTCTGATTTTCGATTTAAATGACCGATTTTGTGGATTTTGCAGGCCTATAGTATAGGTACAGTATAGCGAAGCATATACAGTGCATATTATAGGCTAGACCTACAGTGCACCTACAATAAATGAGCTCTTTCCGCCATAAAAGTGCTTTACCGATGGCGGAATGACACGGCCCCCTAATTGTGGCCTACGTTGAAAAGGGCGTAGTCTAGTGTAACCCAAGCTGGCAATATAGGCCTCGGCTAGGCGTTAAGCTGGGCCTCAACTATAGTCCGCCTTCAGTTCGGCCATTGCAAGCTTCTACCCACTGCTTAGGACTATGCCTAGGCTATTGCTACTATACAGTCAGATTCATAGCCGAGGGGTGGGTGATACAACCTAACTTAGATACTCACAACAGGTGAGCTCATCGGTATAAAAAGATAAAAGAAAACAGTTTTTGACTACGTCTTACCTTTCTTCGAAGTTCGAGAGTACTGCAACCTGGCCTCGTATGTTACAATGTACAATACGTACTATAGTATTTACTAGTAACGCTAATTACGAATTATATATCTAACATTCTAACTGAGGGTACCATTTCGATATACAGCTCTGCGCGGTGAGACCTGCTCGGACCCAATCATTTATAAAAGTGGGTAAATTTTAGAGAATTGACAATATATCTTTCATTTCAGATTCTGAGGAGAATGATCACGAGGACGAATAAAGAAATACATTTTAAATGTAATGTTGGTAATTTAATAAAAACATCATGCAGTTTTTGGATGTATTTTTCTAAAACCTCGATGTCTCCGTATCGTTTTTTCGCTATGCACTCAACATATAGATCATGAATTTTTGGTAGCTTATTAAAGTAAATATAGAACAACCAAAATGTAGTGGAACATTCCAACTTTGCATTGTATTGAACGATGTTACTATGCTGGAATGAGAGTTGAACAACTCATATTTAAGCACAGTAAATGAGTGGTAAAACAACGTGGAGACACTTATTGTATTTGTCTCCCCAACGTTCGTTGGGTAACCCCACTTTGTCTTCCTACTATACAATTTAGTAAAATATAAATATATGTATATATGTGTATATATATGTATATATATATGTGTGTGTCTATATGTGTGTATGTGTGTACATACATATAGTTGTAGGAGTCACATATATCAGTTGTAGCATT
The DNA here is from genome assembly GCA_020650975.1 of Apostichopus californicus. Classification (NCBI taxonomy): domain Eukaryota; kingdom Metazoa; phylum Echinodermata; class Holothuroidea; order Aspidochirotida; family Stichopodidae; genus Apostichopus; species Apostichopus californicus. The sequence continues at coordinate 4,843 of JAIPMN010090396.1, read as the reverse complement.
GATTAAGATTCTGATGAAGCAAACTATCCAATATACACTGCAAAAACTACGGTGTTAAAATCCTGGTGTCAACAAACCGGGGTTAAATTCGGTTTTACTTGTACACCGAAAAGAGTCAACGAATATCACGCCACTCAAATAAACCAATCATTTTACGGTGTTATCCGACAATTTTTCTACGTCACCCGAAAACGCTTTCGGTATTGGTCTATAGTTGATGGTTAGATTAATATGCAAATAAGGCCCAATGTGAGTGCAGTGCGCGACGGTACATTTCAGTGTGGTTCATGTACATATTGTGTGCACAAACGTAAACGTACATACCTTACTATACTATTTCCGCGCCATATCGTGCGTTGACTGTGATATTTTGCGGAATTGAGGGTTTCGAAGCCCAAATCCAGTATTACAAGATGCACCCTAATACGGCTATTCCGCAACAAAACAAAGAAAATCATAGTTTTTCGAGGGTATGGAGATTTAGTTGCAATCGGTAAGTGTTTATTGTGCAAATGTTTGTTGTAAATGTAGCGTAATTGATCGAGAAAAGAAGTTAATAGACGAGCCTAACAGTTAGTAGTTGGACAAAGTGTTAGGCATAGGCTAGGCTATCCTAAGCCTAGGCGTGAAAACAGCTAGCGTTAGGCTACGCCTAGCTTAACTTTAACGTGAGCTTAGCTTATCAGACTAGGCGTCGTATCATACAGCACGGTAAGCCTACAATCTTGGACAAAACTCGTTGAGACACCCCCGCTCCCCCGTACAATGTTGGTCATGACACTGACTGCTTACGACATACATTTACATTCCCAACGCAACATTGGAAAGGGGAGCGGGATTGGTAATTGCCCATGCATCATGTGCACGAAAATTTGTATAAAGTGTCCCAACAGTTTTGTCCAAGATTGTAGTCTCACAACAGTATATACCATATAGCCTACCCAAGACGCCAAGTCCAAGAACGCCAAAAGTCAATGAAACAGATCGCTCCTCCCCCATTTCAATGTTGGTTTAACTATTTAAGTTACTATGAATAACAAATTTCCAGCCAACACCATTGAACTGGGGGGGGGGGGTGAGTACGTTCCAAGTTATAATGTTGAGCGCCGCCGATCTTTGCACATAGGCCTAGGCTAGGCATTTGTACATTCTAAGTAGGCCTAGGCCTACGTTAAAAGTTGACCCATAGGATCGTTTAGGCATAATGTCTGATTTGTTTCATTAGTTTTGGCTGGGATTGTACTAGGCTAGTACTAGCTAGCCTAACACTTAGGCCTAACGTACACGTTCATAAAGTCGCCACTTTGGGGAATAAAATATTACTAAATCTTACCTAAAAGCATTAATGATTTAATCACAGATGTTTTGGTCAAGATACATGTGTTAGTCAACTGGCAAAATAAAAATTTTGTTTATGTATTGCAATGTAACTGCCCTACAAGGCCGCCATTTTTAAAAAGCCCAGGTGAAGACTTTAATTAGGGCAACAACTGTTGCAAAGTCGCCACCCAAGTTTTAATAATAAATTATAAAAGTTAAATGATCATATTTCCATCAGCTAGAGGGTTTTTATATTCAAATCTTTTTTCATTTTTAACAAACAAAGTTCATTCAAATCAAACTGTACTAGGCATATTAAATGAACTTGTCTACAAACATTGCTCAAAAGTTAGCCTATAGCTAGGCTACACACTATTTTTCATACATAGGCCTAGTAAAGTCCATTTTTGGACAATATTCAGTAGGTGGCATTAATTAGCCGCCACCCACCCTGTTCGTAAATGCAGACTTATTTTTTTAATTTCCATTATACATTGAAAATGTTTAACTTTAGTTGTTCATTGACAGCTTTCAGGTAACATTACTATTGACGTCTGTACAATTTATTTTCACCATGTGTGTTGTTTTACATTTCAACAATTCATTTTTGTTTGGGAGAGGGGCTTTCGCTTTCGACGTACATGTAAAATACACAATACTAGAGCACCAATGGTGCAGAGCTCATACCTTTTCGAGCTCAAAAATGTAGGGCCCACAAAACTTTATGGCCCACCAAATTTCAGGCCATTTTTCAGATTCCACCAATTTTCGGCCCATGAGGCCAAACATTTTAGGTTCAAAGACAAATTTATACCCCTAGCTCAAAACGGTTTAGCAGAATCCTGGCCACACCACTGGCTAGAATTCCTATTTTCCCCCCTTTAAATCCTATTTTACCCATTCTCCCAAGCAATACCACTGACCTACCCTATTAAACTTTCTCCCCTCTACCTGAGCAGACATAACTTCACAAGCACGCCTTCCCAAAATTTTGGCTGGCTGCCTACATACTGTACCTCAGGCTCAAAGACTTCTAAGAATCGGCAAGTGCTGATTGGCTATAGGGCTCTCATGCTTACAGTTCAACAGTTAATAACAACTCCCAATCCTGCTTTAATTCCACTTAACAGCCTCTGCAGAGCTTAACCACAAATGTAAACAAACACTGCAGAGACTGGGAGACAAATTAAAGGAGCTTTGGCAAAAAGGTGAAGGCTCAGATTTTTTTAAACAATGGGGATTAATTGTAATTAATTAACTTTTGACCAAAAATTATTAGACATCACCTTATTCATACACAATCCAACAATCATCAGTTCAACTTTGATATGTGATCAATCAAAATCTTGAAGAGATTGAGATATTTGAAAATATTACAAAGAATGACCCCCGATGACCCCCTAAATGACATTTGACCTCAATTTTCCGAACACCCCTCGTAACCTTTATCCCGAGGAACGTTGTGACCAAGTTTCATTATAACTGGCCATACACTGTACGAACGGAAGCAATTTGAAAATATAGGGCCGCGGCCCGGGCCACAAAAGAACCCTAGTTGATCTTTGATCTGAAATTCATGGACACCCTGAAGGTAAAACTACCATAGTACTATCGTGACAAACCCTCAACATTGTACCATGTAATCTGTAGGAGAAGAAGCATTTTGCGTATTTCCACAAAATGGCCCATTACGGCCCACCTCTGATGGCCCTATACCCAATGGTCCTTGTTTCATAAAATTCCATTAAACACTGTGCGAGTGGGAGCAGTTTTACCAATTGTTGACGGATAGAGTGATAGACGCCGCACTGTAACAATAGCTCACACCAGCATGCTGGTATGAGCTAATAATAACTCATTCTCGCTAAAAATATCGAAGATCTGTAGTGGTACTAGTTCAGCCAATGTTTCCAATGTGATCCTAGCTATACTGTATGCCACTGAGTGTTGGGTCGATTAATCGGTTTTCAATATCGGTATCGGACTATATTTGACATTACTCATTAGTGATTAAATATTGGTATCGATAAAATTTGCTGTAATTGCAGATGTTAAACAGATATTGAATTTACCATAAAATACAAGTGTTGAATTATATACATTACTGTGGAAAGTACAGGCAATCACTATAAATCAGATGTATATAGGGAAAGTGAAGCAAATTGTTTCAAATAAAATAAATTTGCACTTTGTTGATATTTCACAAATGTGTTCATGTGTTTCTTGATTACACTGATAAAAAGCTTTGAAGCCAACCTGCATTTTCTGTATTAATACATGTTTTGTAATTTATGTGCAAAAACTGTATGATGTGTTTTGGAATTGAGATGTGGAGGATAAAGTGGCTGTTATACTAATACATATTCTTTCATCTTATTTCCTACCCCTTTATGTTTAGCCAAAAAGAAGTTTGCGATTGAAGACGAGGATCAAGTCATATTGGTAGATATCTGATGGCGCCGAGATAGATGAAGTGGGGTGAGTACTTCTTCAATAACACATGTCTGGCCTAGCCATTATTAAAGTTTTAATATGGGCTAGTTGTGTGGTTTAAAGTGAACAGGGATGTGCCTATTTGATTCTGAGTTGGCATGTAAATTTAGATAGAAACTAGAGGTATTAAAAAAATGTTGCCGAAGTTAAAGTTGAAAACATGAAAAATAGTGCCGGGATAAATTTGGCTATTTTTACATAAGTGCTGGCTGTCAGTACCCGGTACCGACCAGCATGGGCACATCCCTGAGTGAATCTGTATAGATGCCAAAGTCCACTATAATTGCCAGATTTTTCAAAAAGTATCCTGAGAAAATTGAATCCATTGCACCAAATTGCTCTTAGATCTAAAGAATGATCAAATAATAGTGGCCACAATATAATATAAGGTACATTGCCTTGCCCAAGGACACAAATGCAGTGCCTTGCCAGGGCTCGAACCTGTGATTCTGTTTTAGCCAACCGACCACCATGCTCCTCCAGTACTCAAAATACTTCTTCTTTCAGAGATCATCCATGTTTCGATTCTAGTTGGTCGAAACGTTCCCACATAAGCTGATAAATTTTTCTCCATGTTCAGTCTTTAAGCGGAGGGGAAAAGATGCTAGATATTGAGGCACAGACTAGAGGGCGGTAGTCTGTCAGAAAAGTAGCTAAGAAGAGTAATAAGCTAGATCGGTCGGAAATGCTAATAAGTAGCTGTGACGGAGTAAGTATAGTCCGCTCGTCACTACCAAAACCAGTAAATTTGGGGGAATTCCTGTGTCCTTCGATAGTAACTCTTGGATATTCCTAAATTTGGCTTGTAATGATCTGTTTTAGCAGGTCATATAGAATGTGAAGTGGGTTCATTGTCAGGATCCAATTAACGCCTTATTCCGATTCTTATCATTATTTGAACACAAGTAAAACCCTTACGAAGGCCAATCATTTAATAGTGGGCCATGAGAGGTGCTTAAAAATTTCACAAGGACAATAAGGGGTCATTTGCAGAAAATTGTATAAAACATAAAATAAAGCTCCACCCACC
>JAIPMN010090383.1:0-14744 GCA_020650975.1 Apostichopus californicus | reverse complement strand
ATGAACTGCCAAAGTGAGTAAACTTGAAAAAGCCTAAAAGAATGAAGGGTTAAAATGCCACAGTGAGTAAATTTGAACAAGCCTAACAGAATGAACTCTTAAACTGCCAAAATGAATAAATGTAAAAAAGCCTACAGGATTGAAGGGTTAAACTGACTAAATAGTAAACTTGAGAAAGACTAAAAGAATGAAGTGTTAAACTGCCACAGTGAATAAACTTGAACAAGCCTAAAAGAATGAAGGGTCAAACTGCCACAGTGAGTAAACTTGAAAAAGCCTAAGAGAATGAATAGTTAAACTGCCAAAGTGAATAAACTTGAACAAGCCTAAAAGAATGAAGGGTTATAAGTAAATTTGAAAAAGCCTAAAAGAATGAAGGTTAAACTGCGATAGTGAGTAAACTTCAACTAGCCTAAAAGAATGAAGCGTTAAACTTCCATAGTGAGGGGATACTCTATGCCTGTGTATTTCCCTTGTATTGTGTGTCCTAGCTATAGCAGCACCTCTTGATACCATCATTGTTTTAATGAAATCCACCAATGTTAGGGGTTTGTACTTTATCTTTAATCCAGCTACATTTAGTTCATGAGACTGTTGTATAACTGTATATCAACAATACTTTAGCTGATAGTTAAAGAAAACAAATGAAAACATAATAAGACATCATTATTAATAGTGATACACATAACATTATGGACCAGCTAACTGTTCATTTTGCCAATTGTGAATAAAATGATATATGATAAAGAAAAGGTTTACCTTCTACAGTACCTGTTGTTTGTGTTGTTAGGATAAACGTCCTTGTTATATGCTTCAGTCTTTTCCGCCACAGTTTGCTGTATGACTGTTGACTGTGAAGATGTCGAATGTTAAAGAATCTGCAGGTGTAGGGTATATGAATGTATATTCACTGAGCTCTGTTTACAGACTTGTGTAATTTGGGATTTTCCTGAGTATTAATTTAGTATCTATTATAATAGATATAAAAGATATCGAAGATTGTCTGACCTATTATCTCCCTGTGTATTAATTAATATCTGTTAAGGATATATTTAGTTAACTCTGTTTACAGACTTGTGTAACTTGGGATTTTCCAGAGTATTAATTTAGTATCTATAATTAAAGATATAAATGATATTGAAGATTGTCTGACCTATTATCAAGGTTGTCAGTTGTTCAACAGCAATCCTTTTTAACTATATTTGAGTTAACCCAAGTATAATATCAGGTTTTGTCTTTTCAGTGGGCTGGCTTTCTTAACTTGTCCATGTCATAGTGAGAGCATGTACATGTTTTCAAGTGCATATAAGCAATTATCTTGGCACATGAAACCACTGTCATTGATATATCATATATGTTAAAGAACTCAAGAATTTGAGGTTATTGAAGTAGTTGAAACCCAATTTCTGTTACTGATTTCTATTACATAAGTTGTAATAGAGAAAGTTTCATATTAATGATGCAAGATATATGTTTCTTGATTTTGTCATATTTATAGACCTAAATAATTCAATTGTGAATGTGTGTTGGAATGATAAATATGTTTATGTTTTTTTTCCTGAAGCCATGTGAGAATGTTTCCCTAGGGATTTGACATAGAATGTCAGAACTACACTCTTTCAAAGATGGTTGGGTTAGACTTGGTAATTAACCTATCCTGATCCTCTAGCCCCCCTCCCCCCGCCCCCACCCCCTGGACAGTTCCCCAATCCTATCTGTTATCTCTCTTACTCTCAACTAACCACCACTATATTACATAAGTTGTAATAGAGAGAGTTTTATATTAATGATGCAAAGGATATATTTTTTGATTTTGTCATATTTATAGACTTAATTAATTCAATTGTGAATGTGTGTTGGAATGATAAATATGTTTTTTTTTTAAACAATGTGAGAATGTTTCCCTAGTGACTTGCGATTTGACATAGAATGTTGGAACTACACTCTTTCAAAGATGGTTGGGTTAGACTTGGCTACTCAAAATGTTACACATTTGTGACTTCCATTCCAAAAACACCATGTATCATCTTCCTTCCCGCATATAATTTACCTAGACTCTGGTAAACAATAGCATGGTAAACAATAGCATGGTTAACAAATGTATTAGGTATAATACCAAAGATTGATAAAATGCATTATTTGTTTTTTTTCTTCATTAGAATACGATGAATTAATTAGCTTTGTCATCAGTTCATTCTAAAATTTGCCTTAAATTTTGATATATATTCCTGTTTAATAATGATGTAACCAAGTAGAGACTATGACACCAGTATTAATTATCCAGTCCTGTTCATGAGAGTTCCCTATCACTTGATCTCCATTCTTACCTATCCTGAACCACCCCCCCCCCTGGACTGTTCCACAATCATACCCGTTACCTCTCGCACTCTCAACTCACCACCACTTCATCCATAAAAATGATAATATATAGTTAATAAAGATTTACTTCGCTCCTCGCTTACAGTCTCCCCACAACCTTAGCACTCTCGTTCTACCGAGCCTAGAATGAATTGGTAACCTTTAAAACTGTGCGCCCTCTATGACCGGCCCCTCTGGTCTATGCCCTTCCTTCTCATTCTACCATCCAAAGTGTCTACATCGTTTGTTTTTTTGTGTGGATTATTTTTTTACTGTTTTGGAGTATTTATTTACAATTCAATCTGAATTTAATGTAATCAACTAGTCATCCGTGGACCAACCTCCAAAGCTGAAATTTAAATTGCAATATAATTAAACACCTGTAGTGCAACAAGTTCAAGATGAATATGTGCAGAAAAAAACTAACACACAAATGGACAATGCCAATTTGGAGCTATAGTGTATGTCAGATCAAAGTGATGTCTCATTACATACTTATTTTAGCAGATAACAAATTGTTAATTTATTTACAAACTTAATTGTTGTATTCTTTAGCCATGCAGCTACTATTCTCAAACACATGTGGTATAAAATGAGAAATGTCTGGAAAGAAATGGCAAGAAAAATGAAAAAAAAAGGAACAAGAAAAAAGTAGAATAACAAAGTAATAATTTGAGCAGATTTGGAATCATATTTGTATTTGGTACATTTTATGATGCATAATTATGTATATTATTACTGTGTTAGAAAAGTAAATTCATTTAACACCTGACTTTAATATCAAAGTCTCATCTACATGCAGCTGCTATCATAGGCTGTTACATGTAGTCTACGTACAGAGTTTCTCCATTAGACCCAAGAGTGAAGGCCTGTCTTTCATCCTACTTAAATACTGGTGTATAATCCTATAAACAGGATCCCAGATCTAGGCACATCATGACTCTACCATTAGATTGTACACTTTATTGGTCAAGTTAAATCAAAAAGTAAAACAGAATAAAACAACAAAATATATTAAGCAGGTAAAAAGTGGGGAAAACTTGAAATTAAAGTAAAAGTTAAGGACTTAAATTTGCATGGATTATTTGTATAAAAACATGCTGTATACTTTAATATTCTGAAAACAACAGAGATAATAATTTCAAATAGAATTGCAAGTAAATTAATTAAAAGAGGTAAACAAAATTTGATCAAGTTTTATATAGAAGTGATTAACTGTACAAGCTGCATTTAACTAACAGCACAAAAAGCAGAGATTGACAAATCAATTTAACAGCTTGTTAATTTACATGACATAGTAAATAGTGATAACTTCCTTGCAACTTTGTTTTCCTTTCCTCAAAAACTGTTCGATATATTATATCTTCATTAATTTCTCCAAAATGTTAATAGATTGGAAGTTCAAGGCAGTGGAATTCAATATTCTGTTAGCATACTGCATAAAACTCAGGAAAGAATTGTTCATCTTTCTAGCATACTTGGGATACAATTATCCTCTTCATTGTATGTTACAAAAGAATTATACCAAATTGTTCTTTCGTTGTTAAAGATTTTCAACCCAAATAAGGACAGAATATGCTAGATAAGATATAAATTATTGGTCTCTGATATATGAAAGTTCGTTCTCAAAAGTTAAAAATGATGTCAGATCTGCTGCCATGCAGTACCTTTAAAATTTTTTTTGCTTACAATTCTATAATATGTAAATTATTTATGTAAACATGCAGTCATCTGTAAAAACTTGCTTCCAAAACATGCATATCTAGCAAATGCTTTATCAAAATAGATATTTTACCTGAATAAATTCTCATCAAATTCTCTAAGGAAAGAACTGTTTTAATCATAATATTCTTTGTGGAGGATGCACGTCTTTCTTATACTGAGTCATGCCCAATGTGCTAATTTGCTATTCCAGATTTAATGTTGCTAATCAGACACAAGGATGAGGTATTAAAATCTAAAATATGACATCTTAGTACAATGTTTATTTTCTGTATTGGAGATGGGTTTTACAAATGTTGACTCAAAACTATTGAAGCTCTTGACATGACCTTTAAATTATGCATTTGATTGCTGCAGCCAACACTGTTAAAGAGGTTATGAAATGGCAAATTTTCCTGTCTTGGAATGGTTTATCTACATTACTACAACACCACCCATGCACAACTTTCCGTAAATGCGGCTTCAAACGCCAGAAATTCGCTGTCAAAGTATTCCCTCGAGACCTCTCGAGCTGCCACTCGTAAAAAAAATTCAAAGCTGCCCACCGCAGTTCATCTGACGTCATCAAAGGAACCATTGCAGCCAAAACCGACTCCCTGCTTTTTACCGATACGGCGTTATGCAGTTTACTACATGTAACCACAACACTCTTCTCATCAATTGAAATTGTCCCGAATCGAGGAAATAGGACTTCACCTCCCAGGACATTTGTAAGCTTTGACGAAAATTATTTTCTTCAGGAAGAAGAGGAGGAAATAGTTTTCGAGGGTGATGAAGATATCGGTGTTTTTCCCTATCAATTGAGTCCCTTGCAGAAGAATTGTAAAACGATCCCGATGGCCGAGACGCGTCGCTGCCGATCGAAGTCCCCGAGCAGAACGGTTGGACTACCCTGAACTGAAACTGGTCGGTTGAGCATAAACAAAACCACCGTTATTAAGACCATCATATGATTTAAATTATCTGGAATGTCGATGATCCTGCTACTTAACTTTGTAGAGAAGCTTCTAGAATTTTGTTACTTACAGTGCAAGGAAAATGTGACATTCTGTACAGTGCAAGTGCAACCCTATAGTACTAGTAGTGGTAACATGGGGTCTAGACCTAACTAATAGACATTGTATAACAGGCTAGCTCGTGTAATTGTATCATCCAGCTGTTACGTAAAATCACAACACAACGCCAGTTTGACCTAGTATTTTATCTAGTATTGATTGTTCTAAAACCTACTGGCTTTAAGTTTTGTGCAAAATATTAGGTAACCAAAAAGAAATCGTCATTTGCTGCATCAAGGAGGCCTAGGCCATGGTCATAACAAGTAATTTGGCAACAGTATAGGCCTACAGGCACTCGTAACGTTGTGTATGTGTAGTGTTTTGAACGAGTCGTGTTCAAATTCTTCGATTTCTGGAAAGCGTGCAGTAGAAATCCGTCTTTACTTGGGGTGGAGCAGCCTGCAACCACATATCGGCTCGGTATATTTAACAGTTCAAGATAAATTTACGTAAAAACAAAACTCCAAACACCAACTCTCAATTACTACTATACGGAGCACTGCAACAGTGTGTGTTCTCAGACGTTTAAGAATGTAAACATAGCGTCCAGGAAGTGAGCTGAGTTCCTCGACTGACGTCGAGCCGCATTAGCGTAAATACAACAATTTTTAGATAGTTTTTATTACCCTCGAAGTTTTGATCGTTTATTCCTCGAGGATGCAAGCTTCGTTTGACGAAAGTTGGGTATCATTGGAAAGCTACGAGTGTACAGAATACGATGATAAAGAAAAAAATTTCCATTTAATAACCTCTTTAACATTCTAGCTTGAAAAATATGAAGAGAAAAACAAAGAAATTAAGTCAAATGTTTCAGATCCTAGTGTCAAGTATGACATTACAGATTTACAAAACAACAGCTCCCAGACGCATCTTTTAAAATATTATATCTCCCAAACAGAGCAAGATTTTTCTGCTCTGTGTGATGAAGTTGTTCTTTATAATGTATAGATCTCTGTGACATAAGCCAAAGATGGTGCATGGTTTGGTTGTGTCACCTTAAGATGCAAATGAGTTCAGCCATATTGGACATGTGTCATTAGAAAAGATGAAATATGTATGTATTTTAGATCCTCCTGCAAGCAGGAACTCGCGAAGAAACCATCATTGGCTTATCAAAGCCGCAAGCTGAACGAAGACAGTCTCTTAGATTCATATTTTAACCTCCATGCCTATGAATTGTCAATTGTCAACAACTCTGTAACTGGACGACATACGTTAATCTTGGAGTGACTCGAACTTGGGACCTTATGATTGAAAGATTGATAGATATTTTTATTTACTAATTTTGTATGTTGGTAAAATGATATACAATTTAACCTTGCGGTTGGGCGCTCAGTCCCCCAAATAATTTTCATTGCTTTAATTAGCTGTAGCCTTTAAGATATTTCTCTAATTGACTGGTTTGATCCGTTGAAATACCAGTTCTCTAACATGCTTATAGGCCTTTCCAAAGATTTTGACATTACTTAATGACATGTCTGTCACTAAAGAGAAGCCAGATGTCAAAAACCCACTGATGAATTTCATTGGAACACTTTCATCCAGCATGTGGAATCCAAACTGAGTGTGTGGACTTAACTTATAAGGCTGTATTTCTTGACCAAATGTGGTTACACTGTCAACGGTGACTGTGGCGATATTGACTCCAAACTTTACATTCATGCATTTGCATATATAGAATTGGTTGCAACCTTTGACTAATGTTTCCCAATCCACATGAGAAGTTGTCGAGCTTAGAAGTATGTCAATACCTGGTGTTTCATCCACATAATAATTCTCCTCTGGGATCATGATCTTTAGAGTAACTATTTCCGGTTTACCAGCCCCATTTTGAAGATGTTCCTTTAATTCACTTAAACCATAAAACTCTGCTTCTTTCATCAACAACTCACCAGCATTGAAATCATTCGGAAAAGAGATGATCTCACTTCTGAGATATTTTAGGATGTAATTAATAAAAATGTCACCATCTCGATCAAAATAGAATGTGTCTCCTTCGATGACAGTGAAGACTCCTGGATTCAGTTTGTTGAAAGTAGCTGGACTTACTTGGAATCGACTCTCTCCAATCCGGAGTGAGACCAACTGTAGATATGTCAATTAAAAATACACCTCAGAGAAGTTGAAAGGAACAGACATGAATTTTATGTAAAGAAAGTAGATGAAAATATTTCATCTCAGAAATATGTCTGAAATCTTTAAGTGGATCATGCTGGGCTTGCTATACCAATTAAGCTGTTTATTATCCTCATTTAATTTTTACAATTTATTAACAGTTAGTAATGTTAATTTTTTAATTATAGCAAACACTGTATTGGCATGATCACCTTGAAAATGATTTATAACGGAAAAAAAAGAATGAAACCAACATGGGCTTTGCTTCCAAATAGTAGTCATTACCTGACTTCACAAAATGGCAGCCTCCTGACTCCTGATTAAATTAATGCATTATATATCCACTAAAGGCAGGAATTTTCAATAGCAATTTACTGATTTATTCCTTATATTATTTATGGTAAACCTGTTGGTAGGATGTTGTTCTCCCTTTTTATGGTAATTACTACTCTTTATAATTTTTCTGTAGCTTAATACCTTCTCATTCGGTACCTTGGACATTTTCTGCTCCTCATTCTGTACCTCAGACATTTTCTGCTTCTTGTTTGCTGGAGGAGATGTAGTTGACACTTTGGTCGATATGTTTGCGAAATGTTCTGAAATGAGTGTAACGGAGAGATAAGTGGATTCTTTGCTTTGACATGAAAAGGTGTTTTCATCACTAAATTGGATGAATTAATAGCATTTATTATTTGTTTAATATAATCATATATCTTTGATTTTATAATGGCACATATAATATGAAATGTTGCCCATATAGCCTAGTTATGACTGCTGTATCCTGAATATATCAATAATATATATATATTGTTGCCCCTTATCAGATTAACATAATTGTCATTGCATTGCACAGTATGTTTGATGGGCAATAATTATAAGGACTGTACTTGAAAAAGCCTAAAATAACACAGGTTAAACTGCCATAGTGAATAACTTGAACTTAAGAGTAAAAGAATGAAGGATTAAACCGCCACAGTGAGAAAGCTTGAACTAGCCTAAAGGAATGAATGGCTAAACCGTACAGTGAGTAAAGTTGAAAAAGCCTAAAAGAGTGAATTAAGGGTTAAACCGCCATAGTGAGAAAGCTTGAACTAGCCTAAAAGAATAAAGGTTAAACCGCCACAGTGAGAAAACTTAATTTAGCCTAAAAGAATGAAGGGTTAAACTGCCACAGTGAGTAAAGTGAAAAAGCCTAAAAAAATGAAGGGTTAAACCGCCGCACTGTGAGTAACTTGAAAAAGCCTAAGGGAATGAATAGTTGAACTGCCACAGTGAGTAAATTTGAAACAACTTAAAGAATGAAAGGTTAAACTGCCACAGTGAGGGGATACTCTATGCCTGTGTATTTCCATTGTATTGTGTGTCCTAGCTATAGCAGCACCTCTTGATCCCAGCATTGTTTTAATGAAATCCACCAATGGTAGGTGTTTGTACTTTATCTATAATCCAGCTGCCTTTAGTTTATGAGACTGTTGTAAAACTGTATATCAAAGATACTTACTCTAGCTGATAGTTAAAGGAAACAAATGAAAACTTATAAACACAGATCATTTATAATATTGATACATAACATTATGGACCAGCTAACTGTTCATTTTGCCAATTGTGAATAAAATGATGTATGATAAAGAAAAGGTTTACCTTCTACAGTGCGTGTTGTTTGTGTTGTAAGGATAGACGTCCTTGTTATATGCTTCAGTCTTTTCCGCCACAGTTTGCTGTATGACTGTTGACTGTAAAGATGTCGAATGTCAAAGAATCTACAGGTGAAGGGTATATGAATGTTTATTCACTGAGCTCTGTTTACAGACTTGCGTACCTGGGATTTTTCTGAGTATTAATATAGATCTATTACAGATATTAAAGATATTAAAGATATTAAGATTGTCTGACGTTTTATCATAGGTTGTCAGTAGTTCAACAGCAATTCTTCTTAACTTAACATTACTTGAGTTAACCATGTATGCATTCAATACCAATGCAATCAACCCTTGTCAGAATAAAGGAGTTGGTCTTTTAGCTGATGGATGTTATCACAGAAAACCAAACCAAACAACTATCAGATTTGTATTTGGGATGATATGTATATTTATATACATATGTATGGAATATTATGTATATTTATATGTTTGGAATAATATGGGATAAACAAATATCAGGTTTTGGTTGTCTTTTCAGTGGACTGGCTTTCTTAACTTGTCCATGTCATAGTGAGAGCATGTACATGTTTTCAAGTGCATAAGCAATTATGTTTGAACATGAAACCACTGTCATTGATATATCATATATGTTAAAGAACTCAAGCATTTGAGGTTATTGAAGTAAAACCCAATGCTGTTACTGATTTCTATTACATAAGTTGTAATAGAGAAAGTTTCATATTATTGATGCAAGATATATGTTTCTTGATTTTGTCATATTTATAGACCCAAATAATTCAATTGTGAATGTGTGTTGGAAAGACAAATATGTTTATATGTTTTTTTTCTGAAACCGTGTGAGAATGTTTCCCTAGGGACCACTTGTTGATTTGACATAGAATGTCAGAACTACACTCTTTCAAAGATGGTTGAGTTAGACTTGGCTACTCAAAATGTTACACATTTGTGACTTCCATTCCAAAAACACCATGTATCATCTTCCTCCCCGCATATAATTTACCTAGACTCTGGTAAACAATAGCATGGTAAACAAAAGCATGGTAAACAAATGTATTAGGTATAATACCAAAGATTGATAAAATGCATTATTTGTTTTTTTTCTTCATTAGAATACGATGAATTAATTAGCTTTGTCATCAGTTCATTCTAAAATTTTGCCTTAATTTTTGATATACATATTCCTGTTTAATAATGATGTAACCAAGTAGAGACTATGACACCAGTATTAATTATCCAGTCCTGTTCATGAGAGTTCCCTATCACTTGATCTCCATTCTTACCTATCCTGAACCACCCCCCCCCCTGGACTGTTCCACAATCATACCCGTTACCTCTCGCACTCTCAACTCACCACCACTTTATCCATAAAAATGATAATGTATAGTTAATAAAGATTTACTTCACTCCTCGCTTACCTGTCTCCACACAACCTTAGCACACTCGTTCTACCGTGCCTAGAATGAATTGGTAACCTTTTAACACTGTGTGCCTTCTATGACCAGCCCCTCTGGTCTATGCCCTTCCTTCTCATTCTAACATAAAAAGTGCCTACATGGTTTTTTTATTGTGTGGATTATTTTTCTACTATTTTGGAGTATTTATTAACAATTCAATCTGAATTTAATGTAATCAACTAGTCATTCCTTGGGACCAACCTCAAAAGCTGAAATTTAAATTGCAACTATAATTAAAAACCTGTAGTGCAAAATATTTAGGATGAATATATGCAGAAAAAAACTAACGCACAAATTGACTGATACCAATTTGGAGCTATAGTGTATGTCAGATCAAAGTGATGTCTCATTACATACTTATTTTAGCAGATAACAAATAGTTAATTTATTTACAAACTTAATTGTTGTATTCTTTAGCCAGCTACTATTCTCAGTGTGATTCAAACACATGAGGTCTAAAATGAGAAATGTCTGGAAAGAAATGGCAAGAAACAAGAAATTAGGAACAAGATGAAAAATAAAATAACAAAGTAATAATTTGAGCAGATTTTGTATCATATTTGTATTTGGTACATTTTACAATGGATGATTATTTATACCATTACTGTGTAAGAAAAGTAAACTGATTTAACACCTGATGTTAATATCAAAGTCTGTACATACTGGTGCATAATCCTATCAACATTATTCCAGATCTAGGCACATCATTACTCTACCTTTACATTGTACACTGTATTGGTCAAGTTAAATCAAAAGTAAAACAGAATAAAACAACAAAATAAAAGCAGTAGAAAAATGGGGAAAAGTTGAAATTAAAGTAAAAGTTGAGGACTTAAATTTGCATGGATTGTTTGCACAAACACATGCTGTATACTTTAATTTTCTGAAAGCAACAGGGATAAAACAAAAATTTCAAATAGAATTGCAAGTAAATTAATTAAAAAGGGTAAAGCAAAAATTGATCAAGTTTTACATAGAGGTGATTAACTGTACAAGCTGCATTCGACTAACAGCACAAAAAAGCAGAGATTGACAGATCAATTTAACAGCTTGTTAATTTACATGAGTAGCAAATATTGATAATATCCTTACAACTTTGTTTTCCTTTCCTCAAAAAACTGTTCGATATATATCTTCATTAATTTCTCCAAAATGTTAATAGATTGGAAGTTCAGGGCAGTGGAATCCAATATTCTGTTTGCATACTGTATAAAACTCAGAAAAGAAATTTTTCATCTTTCTAGCATACTTGTGATACAATTATCCTCTTCATTGTATGTTACAAACGAATTATACCAAATTGTTCTTTCGTTGTTAAAGATTTTCAACCCAAATAAGGACAGAATATGCTAGATAAGATATAAATAATTGGTCTCTGATATTTGAAAGTTTGTTCTCAAAAGTTAAAAATGATGTCAGATCTGCAACCATGCAGTACCTTTTAACATTTGTTTTGCCTACATATCTATAATATGTAAATTCTTTATGTAAACATGCAGTCATCTGTAAAAACTTGCTTCAAAAACATGCATATCTAGTAAATGCTTTAATAAAATAGATATTTTACCTGTATAAATTCTCATCAAATTCTCTAAGGAAAGAACTGTTTTAATCATAATATTCTTTGTGGAGGATGCATGTCTTTCTTATACTGAGTCGTGCCCAATGTGCTAATTTGCTATTCCAGATTTAATGTTGCTTATCAGACACAAGGATGAGGTTTTAAAAATCTTAAATATGACATTTTTGTTACCGTTTCCTTTATTTAGTACAATGTTTATTTTCTGTATTGGAGATGGGTTTTACAAATGCTGGACTCAAAACTATTGAAGCTCTTGACATGACCTTTAAATTATGCATTGATTGCTGTGCCAACACTGATATTATTCTAGCTTGAAAAATATGAAGAGAAAAACAAAGAAATTAAAGTCAAAGGTTACAGATCCTAGTGTCAGGTATGACCTCACAGATTTACAAAACGACAGCTCCCAGACGCAACTCTTAAACTAGGATATCTCTGAAACAGAGCAAGATTTTTCTTAGCTGTTTGGTGAAGTTGTTCTTTATAATGTATAGATCTCTGTGACATAAGCCAAAGGTGGTGCATCGTTTGGTTTGTGTCACCATAAGATGCAAATGAGGTCAGCCATATTGGATATGTACATGTGTCATTTAGAGTGTTGAAAGCTGAAATATAAGTCTGGAAGCGTAATATGAAACAAAGTAGATATTTTTATTTACTAATTTTGTATGTTGGTAAAATGATATATAATTTAACCTTGCGGGTAGGCGCTCAGTCTCCCAAATAATTTTCATTGCTATAATTAGCTGTAGCCTTTAAGATATTTCTCTAATTGACTGGTTTGATACGTTGAAATACCAGTTCTCTTACTCCTTCGTAGGCCTTTTCAGCGATTGTGACTTTTGTTGATGACTTGTCTGTCAGTAAAGAGAAGCCAGATGTCAAAAACCCACCGACGAATGTCATTGGTACATTTATATTTTTCACGTTGAATAGAAACTTACTGTATGAACGTATCGCATCATTCTGTATTATTTGTCCAAAGCTGCCTTCATCTCCAACAGGGACTTCGGCAATCTGGTTCTGCAATCTTTCTCTAGAATAGCATTTGTATATATAGTGAATTGGTTAAGTCTGTCTAGGAAACCTTTGACTAATGTTTCCCAATCAACAGGAGAAGTTGCCAACGATCCTGTTGTCCAGCTTAGAAGTATGTCAATACCTGGATGGTAAAATGTAACATTCTCCTCTGGGGTCATGATCTGTAGAGTAACCATTTCTGGTTTACCAGCCCCATTTTCTAGATGTTTCTTTAATTCCCTTAAACCATAGAACTCTGCTTCTTTCATCAATAACTCACCATCTTTGAAATCATGCGGGAAAGAGATGATATCACTTCTGAGATATTTAGGATGTACTTAAAAATGTCACCATCTCGATCAACATAGTATGTGTCTCCTTCGATGATGGTGAACATTTCTTTATTTTTCAGTTTGTTGAATGTAGCTGGACTTACTTGGAATTGACTCTTTCCAATCTGGAGTGAGACCACCTGTTAATGTCAATAAAAAATACATCTCAGAGAAGTTTAAAAGTACAGACATGAATTTTATGTAAAGAAATTAGATGAAAATATTTAATCTCAGTAATAAGTGTGAAGTCTTTAAAGTGGATCATGCTGGGCTTGCTATTCCAATTTAGCTATTCATTATCCTCATTTAAGTTTTAAAACTTATTAACAGTTAGTATTGTTTAAAATTTTAATTATAGCAACCACTGTATTAGCATGATCACCTTGAAAATGATTTATAACGGAAAAAAAAGAAAGTGAAACCAACATGGGCTTTGCTTCCAAATAGTAGTCTTTACCTGACTTCACAATATGGCAGCCTCCTGACTCCTGATTAAAATGAATGCATTATATATCCACTAAAGGCAGGAACTTTCAAGAGCAATATACTGAGTTATTCCTTATATTATTTCTGGTAAACCTGTTGGTAGGATTTGTTTCTTCCTTATTATGGTAATTACTGCTCTTTATAACTTTTCTGGAGCTTAATTCCTTCTCATACTGTACCTTGGACATTTTCTGCCTCTTCTTTTCACTTTCTGGAGGAGATGTAGTTGAAATTTTGATTGATATGTTTACAAACTGTTCTGAAATGAGTGCAATGGAGATATTAGTGAAGTCTTTGTTATATAACTACAAATTATGAATTAATAGCATTTATTATGTCATCGAGACGAAACTCAATGAAGCTAAACACATTGCCGGAGGTTTTTTACCCTTGTATTTTGCACTTGTGGCGTGACTGAACCACGGTGAAATTTAATAAAGAAATAATATCAAAACTAACATTAATATACAAACGTTGGGCAAGCAATTATAGCAAAAACACATTAAATGGAAATTCTCAAAATTTAATCATACACAAGTACACAATTATGATACCTAACCCCTCAAAGCCTATATAAAACATACAGAATACTTACATACACCTAGGTTTCCTGCAACCTGAGCACAAGCGACGCCACTCCAAACCAGGAGAGAAATGAAACATGCAATTCACAAAGTGCATATATTTACAAAGAAGAGAGGCTGGTATAAACTGGCCACACCCTAACACAACAATGGGCAAGGGCGACAGTGACCTTTGCTCAACCTCAAACCATCAGAAATTTCCCTTGTAACCATGCTTAGGAAAACAAAAAGGATCGATGACATATCATTTGTTATAACCATACAGCTTTCATTTTCTAATGGCACATATAATATGAAGTGTTGCCTGCTGTATCCTGAAAATATCAATAATATTGATTTCTTTTCAAATTTTACATGATTGTCATTGAATTACAC
>JAIPMN010090374.1:0-10658 GCA_020650975.1 Apostichopus californicus | reverse complement strand
CCCCCCCCCCCCCCCCCCCCCCCCCCCCCCCCCCCCCCCCCCCCCCCCCCCCCCCCCCCCCCCCCCCCCCCCCCCCCCACAATACACTATGAAGGTGATGCTTCACCATACCCTCTGCAGCAAAAACTACATTTTCGACATATTCCTTTGGGCCAGTCCTCTTTCCTTCCTGTATTTCTCATATTTGTACGTTTCCTAAAGGGGGTCCATTTCCTCATTGTGAATGATACCGAACCTTTTTGTCTAGGCCTATTATGAATAATGGACCCTTTGTTCCATTATGAATATCGAACCTTTCCTCCTATTATGAATAACGAACCTTTTTGTCTATTATGGATTACGAACCCTTTGCTCTAGTATGAATATCGAACCCTTCGTCCTATTATGAATAACGAGCCGTTTTCACCATTATGAATATCGAACCCTTTTACCAATTATGAACAACGAACCTTTTTTTCATTATGAATAACAAACCTTATGAACAATGAACCTTATGAATATAGAACCTTATGAATATCGGGCTGTCACCCGATATTGTACGTCTTTACGCGTCTTTACGCGCGTATGCAATGGAACTGTACGGTACTATCTCAGGGCGGGGGGGGGGGGGAGTGAATCCTTATAATAAAGAATTCTCTCTGTGCTTCCTAGGTTAATACTTCCAATGAACACTCTTATTTATATTCAAATAATAACATTGTGAGTATCTAATGAAAGTAATGTTGCTCTTATTTCAACTATATAAAGGAACTTCATTTTCAGAATTAACACAAACACAATAACTTAGTAAACTGATCCATCAACGGATTTACTTTCTGTGAATTCAGTTTCAGGTATGTATTTTAGAGATTTCTTTAGGGATTTCTTTATCATGCTTCGGAATTTTGGGTTGTTGCCTGTTGTCGCCGTTTTACAATAAAAGAAAAGCAAATGCGTTTTTCTGCTAGTTAACATTAAGAATAAAACACAGGGTGAGTCGGTTAACAATTGTCTGTTAAAGTCGGTATTATATCCGTAACATACATGTACAGTAACTAATGTTTGTTGTCATTCAGGAAAATGCCATTGGGAACTTTATTTTAGACAATCGAGTTTTAAAGGACTTGTAGTTGTACGGTTTGGTAAGTGACTAAAATTATAAAATTATATTCTTGTTAATCACAGCTTAGATGAAGATTCGAAGTTTATCTCTGCAGATTAAAGTAGGAAAATCAAATTCTCATTTTGCCCTTCCTTACCCAACCTTTGCAACCTCATGAGAAATAAAGTGACACATTTTGTTTCAAAATAAATTATCTGAATGATTAATATTGCTTATATGAACCGGACCTTTAATATTCTTTGAACTTGCTTCTTCTGGAATGATATCTGGCTTGATCGAAGACGGCAGTTTACAGTTGTGAAGCCTTCAAAGGGGAAACAATGATGAAGTAAATAAATATATTTCACATGTTATAAAATCAAAGAATATATTTTGCCATCACGGTAATAATTGAGATGGCTATAAATGGACTTTTTGCAGCATTTCAGTTGCGAAGAGAGGTGTTTGGAAGGTGTGGATGTATCGACACACTTTTGGTGCGATTAATAAAAAACAAACACGTGATAGTACACAATAGGTAATATAATTCGATATGCGTAAATATACATAATATTATAATAAAACTACAACCCGTCATTATGCATCATTCCAGGAATATTATACATAAACACACAGTGCTGTGAAGTACAGTTTCATACGCGACCCTGACTATTTTACTTTTACAAAACAGAGGTTACCTACACCAAACACTAAAATACCCTCATTGATACCATGGACGCTACTCTAAAATGGATTAAACTAAACAAACCCCTCTCTGATAGCACCAAGTCAAATCTCCATCATTATGTTCTTCATTGTGTTTACCGGATTTCTTGTTCTGTATCTCTATAGGATACCGCACTCTATCTTGTATTTTTTCAGTTTGCTCTTTTTTAATATTAAATTGTATATGTCTTAATCAACTAATAATTACAATCCTCTAACATAGGCCTCACACATGGAAAACAAAGTTTATTTTTAAGTTCTAATGTATAGTCTCATTCAACTAACACTAAGGGGACTCCAAAACACAGCTACCAATAAAGTGTTGTAAACTGCACATTAATTATTTCAAACTGAATAGTAACGAATTAAAATTTAAGGAATTTCTCAGTTGGAAATCCTTTAAACTATGTAATATATATTGGTAACAATTTGATTAATAACCTGCATTGGAGTGAAAGAAATATAACATCACGATGCTCTTCTCCTAGCCCCTGATACGTACCTCCATAGTTCATCCTCTTGCTATCCTATCCTCCCATCGTAATGCCCACCCTTCCCATAAAATGTGAATTACCACTTACCGTAGTTCCTTGAATGTTGGTGAATTTATTACATATTCTATTAATCCGATCACTTCTTCCTCGCTGAGTTCATAGTTATTTCTGTTGATGGATATCTTCTTTACTGATGATAGGCTTGATAAACATAGACCTGACTCAAGTCTGATATCTTTACCGTCAAGTCCACTGAATGACCGTTGTAGGCGTAGATGAGATATTGGAATCTGAAGTATAGGAAAGAAAGTCACAGTCATGTTTCCTAAGAAATAGACAAGTTCATAGTAAGCCTATAGCAGGAGACACAGGCGCAGATCGACACATTTCAATATGCATATTCTACATTATGCGCGAGTACAGGGGGTTATATGGCTTTACCTGTAATCAATGTTATAATTATCACCAGATACAATTATTAGCTTTGTCTAGTATTTCTCTACAAATAGTCAATTTGAAAGATATTCTATAGAAATCTAATCCCAT
Source organism: Apostichopus californicus (assembly GCA_020650975.1). Classification (NCBI taxonomy): domain Eukaryota; kingdom Metazoa; phylum Echinodermata; class Holothuroidea; order Aspidochirotida; family Stichopodidae; genus Apostichopus; species Apostichopus californicus. Next base: position 7,811 of record JAIPMN010090374.1, on the reverse strand, counting down.
CAGATTGGCATATCGATATACCCTAAGCAGCCAAATTAAAATAAGGCAATGTAAATCATAACTCTATGAAATAAGTATGCAAATAGTGACGGTTGCAGCACATCAAACTTTGAAATCATTTCGAAAAATAGCTAAGATAGTTTGAAAATGTGCATACTTTTAATAATTTATCACCCACAAAAATCGTGCCCCAGATGCGATTTGTGGTGTTAAAAAAATACTTTTTAAACAAAAACTTTTTTATCAAAGAACGATATGGATTATGTTCTTCAGTAAAACTTCTTTCGACCGACCATTGCAATAACCAGTTTTCATCTCTAACAAGGTTACAGAGGCCCGGCGTAAATCGCTAGTGGTTAAACTTTACTACTATCCTACATGAATTTAAATTTACATGTCAACACTCTTATTTAAAAACATCAAAGCAAAATGGTTAATTTCCATTTTTTCCCTTTCTTATCCGCCTCAATTGAAAACATAACTATCGGACAGACAATACCCGAACATTATTGAACATAAAATTACTTCAAGTTCTAAAATATAGCACCAGATTTCATCTAAGGATCCTTAATTAATCAAAAATGTCTCCCCTCCCCAGGAGAGCATGCACAAAAAAAACAAAACATTGTGCCCCCTAATTAAGTGTTGTGCCCTCCCTGTAACCGCCCCCCCCCCCGCACAATGCTACTAGCTATAACTGTGTTTTAGTTAATTAAAAATGCCTAAGCGATAACAACAACGTTCATGGTTTGTGGATAACAATAATAAATTTAAGTTTCTTCATTTTATGAGCTTGACACAAATCAATAACGCATTTAATCCAATATTTGGTATGTCAACATATTGAAGTAAGCTGTCAAACGTACGGGCAGCAAGAAAACTATTCAAACGCGATTCAGGTGTTAATTATTATAACTGTATCATCCCATGCAGTATTCCCTAATAAGCAGTAAATCACTATGTAAGTCAAAAAGCACAACGACCTACACAAGAGCTGAATGTTACATTGACAACATACGTGAACGTACATTGATCACTGTAGACGGTAGGATTGTTTATACTTTAAAACAACAGCTGTTTGTGTAAGGATGAAAGGAAGTTTCTTAAATAGGTGAAATTCTTTTTACTACTGATATTCGTTTCCAGCAGTCCATTTCTTAATAGGAAATAATAATTAAGTAATGTCTATTTTCTTTCACATTTAAAGTAAAATTACTTATACGAGTAGATTTTAATTACCGAAATGTTGACGTATACGTTGGAATATATTTAGTAAATAGTCGAAGTTAAGCAATTGACATTGATCCACTCTTTGGTAAATAGATAGCGCACTACCTATATATGTCACGACAAGCGATAGTGATGAAGGGGCTTAATTAATAACGAGGATCTATATATTAGACTATATCGTTGGTATCACAACGAATTCAGTTTGTTGATGAACATCTTTGTGTATTTGTTTGTGGTTTCCATATTCGGTGTATTTATACGAGGAACTATTTCTTCTCATGTGTCATGTTATGTTAGCAGGACGTATGAGCAATCTGTCTGGAGTAAATATAGTAACGGTAAAAAACGAATACATTTTTATTCCCAAAATTACACTTCATAAGTTAAAACCACCTCTCGTGTGTTTCACTCCGAGTGACTGGCGATACTGTCGCAAACCTACAAATGCTATAATGTTTTCATCAAGTAGGAAATGGTCACTCTACTTGTTGACAGTTACTACTATACAATTCAGCTCTAAGCTAACTTTGCTCCAAGTCATGTTTACGATGACGTAATATAAGATGACACAAATACATTACGGTATGTTTTAAAGCTTGTTTGTGAAGTAACGGATTTTCTGTAGGTTTTATCAGACATATTTTGTAATATGAATGGTCCAAAGTAGAAACATAGTTTCCCAGGTTGTACTGACAATGCATGGTGACCTACTACAATTATGAATACCACAGCTTCTGTCCATTGGTATGAATAAGAAGATCAAGAGGTGAAATTCTAGACATTACTGAGGGGAGGATTATGAGATACAACAGAACGTTCCACTACCCGTTCTTGAATTGTATATTACTGCAATATTGAAATAATTAAAACTAACCACAGAGCTAACTAGTTAATTGCACCTGGTGTTCCGTCACCTGATGATGCTAATTATGGACTACTCTAACACTTTATGACAGTAAATTCATTGTTCTTTTGGTAGGTCTATTTTCCTTCGACAGTAATCTTAATACTGAATTAGATACATCATCAAATTACCACGTGGTCACATTCGCAAACATTACGACTGTCTCTGCTAGTTTATTGCTTCCGAAATACATTTATATTTTTGTCATCTATCAGGTTCTTTACTGCCTGACCTATTTATTTAAGTATATATGTTATATCTATATTGAGTTTTTCAGTGCCGTAGCTTTTATGAAACTAAAAAACATGTCAACTAAAATTTTCATGATAAGATCCGTTATCGTTATGTATAAATCCAAGAACTTGGTTTATTATTTACCTTCAAATATAAGCGTATCATTAAATAACATTAGTGAAGCAAAGATACGATTGTTAAAGAGAAATCGGCATACAGAAAATACGTAGATCCATGACTGGTGGGATGGACCTACATGATTCTACATCCATGTGATAAAGTAGAAGTCTCTTACATTGAGGCTTGATGCAACTTCTAGAAGTACTATTGTAGAGGTCTGGACGTGTCTACTATCAGTACACTTTAGATCAATTGTCTTTGAACACAAGCGGTGTAGACTCGATTCATCCTTAACCTAGGAATACAAATGTAAAACAAAACACAGGATGATATGTGCAGATTGATGTTTGTAATGCAGAGTTGATCTATTTGAACGTCAGTTTAAAAAGTATGATGCTCTTGTTTATGTAGCGTTTATCACAACTACAGCTTGTAATCATCATAACAGGCTAAAGAGGGTCATAGACGGGAACGTAGCTAGATTTATTGGTTTTATAAAATGATTTTTCTTACAGTTACGTTTCGCATGTGGGGTCATCACCATCTCTAACCGCGTTACCATACCACTGGTTACAAAATCAAACATTTATGTGAAATTCACTTAAACAATAAATCTTATTCAGTGTATCATGATATACATGGTATCATAAGTACATTTAAGAAACACTAATGGGTAACTGATAGGAGATATAAAGTATATAAACATAATACATATATTTATGAATCGTATTTTTACATAAGTTCATGCAGGTTAAGTCTGAAGAGTTCTCTACGTTAATTGTTATTAAAAAAAATGGTGAAAAAACCCAGACATTTTATCCGCGATCGTAAAATACCGACATTTTATCCGCGATCGTAAAATACAAGGCATATTGTCCAGGCGTTTATATTAACGTAAGCCTACTTTCGTTTAGGAAGTGGAAATCTCACGTGGCAGCTTCCTCCTCCCCTCAGCTGGCTACGGTAATGCACTTGGCATCAATTGAATTTATCACAAATAAAATATTCTATGAACATATGTATAGAACTGCTAAACTAGAACTTGATATAAAATGAGTAACATGGTTATAACAATAACATGACTAGCAGCTTAGCAACCAGGCTTAGCACAGAACTTGTATCTGCTAAAAACACTTACAACAAAATTCATATACTGTTATAGTGCTTTTACATGGTAATACAACATACTATGAAATATAAAAATAATATACTAAAAATGAGTTCAGCTAAAGCTTGAATTTCCTGCTGGCATTGCATATAGCTTCAGGGTGTATGGGCGCGGCTTCTCTTAACGCTGTAAATGAAATCCGTAATTCTGATTTCAACCCAGTTGAACAGTTCAAGTTTCTTTGGGAATTTTAACAGATGGGTATAAAACATTTATAACATTGCAGTCAAAGTCAATGTGTGTAACACAATTAATCAGGTCAAATTGTTCAACCTCATGATATAACATCGAAATAAGTTAATTATTTATCCAAGGAAGGTATTGATTTATTTCAATCACCAAATAGATAACGTTAAGGATAGACTTTCACCTTTCACCTTACTTTCACCTTACGTTAGAAGCCAAGGGAACTATAAAAAGCTTGTTTACCCACTTTGTATTTGTTTTTGCTAATCCAGGAGAAAAAAAAATGTTCTTAATTATTGGATGGGGGGGGGGGGTGATTTCCATTCTTATTTAGCTATGAAAGTGTAACATGTGAACTTTAAAAAACACACATTTATCCTGGTTGCACTTGATACGTTAACATATCATGTATGAGCGCAAAGCCAATATTTCTGTATCAAAAATATTTAAGTTAGATATTAAATATTCTGCCGCAGTAACTTACGGTAATTACCAATGATTCTTGGGAGTTGCGGAGCTTCCATGTGCCTTTTGAGATGTCTAAACTAAATTCATGCTTCGATGGTTGCCACAGGACTGTAAAAGACGAAAACCGTATCACTGCATAAAATATACCCATCACTTCCGTTATAATTATGGAATGTTTAGATGTTTTAGAATGCTGAAGATTTTTTTAGCAACTTCGAAAACGAAAAGAAAAATCTAGTTTACTTATCTGAATAGCTAAAAAATATTTCAAATAACAAATTCAAAGTAAAGGTCTACTTCTATTATCATTTTATTATTTGCCAATTTTGATTAAGAGTAGAGTGCTTAGAAGTTTAAAATGCTGACAATTTTATTAGCAACTTTGCAAAAGAAAATAAAAATCTGGTTATCTGGTTAAAAAACTTATCTAAATAGCTAAAAACTATTTAAAATAACAAATGCAATGTACATGTCTACTTCTATTATCATTTTTTGTTATTTGCATATTTGAATTAAGAATGAAATGGAAACAGTTTTTTTTCATAAGCATATAATGTTGCGTAATTACTTCCTTAATCAGTCAATTATCATATCATGCTAGTTATACTTGCTTCAGTTACCGGCAATAAGTAGCTGCACTGGTTGAGTTTTTTTTTTTTTAATTTGATACTTCCGCTTTCCTTTATTTTGTTAATTAATAGTACTCTGAAATTAACTGTTCTATTTTTAAATGGGTCTGATCATACCTTGAGGATGTTTTGATTTCAGGAAAAAAGATAAAGACTCGATAGAAAATGAGAGTGGCAGCAGACAGTCAATGAATCTGAGGGCAAAAGAGGAAGTCATTACAATATAATAAGGAGACACGAAATAGAGTATAGCTCATTTAACTTGTATTTCGTTTCTGCTAGTTTACTATATTGTCGAAATAACTCGAAGTATGATGATTATGTTGTCGCATTGATTTACACGTACTTTACTTTCCATGTATGTAACATTAATTGAGATAAGAAAATAATATGAGTTATTATGTTTCGAAATTGTTATTAAAGTTTACATTACCACTTAACCGAATGATTTAAGATCAGAATGTCTTCACGTATAACAGTTGTACTTACATCAATTTCGTTAGCTTATGACATTGCTGTGCATAACTAACTACTCCTAGCATTTGGTCATTCGTTAATTCTGTTCCCTTTTCTGATCTGATTTCTATCTTCTTAATTGTCGACAAAACTGGAATATGAAACCCAGATTCTAGACTAATACTTTCGTCACTGGCTTCGGAAAGGCTTTTATCCAGTACTAAACAGGAGATTGGAACCTAAACGAAAATGTTTGCATGGAAATAATTATTCATACATACAGGAAAGTGATGACAGAGGTTTAAATAAATACTACTATTCCAAATATAGTATTCAGCCGATACATAATTAAGTACAAGTTTAAATTGTTTCAATCAGGTATATAATATTGTCGTCACATGGATTGTTTCGCAAACATGTTTCTTGTCTATTGATTCAGGACACAGCGTCCATAATAAAACCTAAAAAATGAAGAATAACGAACATAATATTTAACGAATGTGATCTCAAACAACTGGAGTATCGCTTTAGTGTATATGTACAAAGTAAGGTTTTCTCAGTATAATAGAATCGTGCTTGTGGAAGTTCTACATAGAGTACATATTTTAATTAATGTTCTTTAAATAAATGCATTTACATTGAGTAAATTATTGGTAAGAATGATTTATTAAGGTAGGGTACTTATCATCGTACTTGACATGATGGGTATTCAATAATGCAGAAATGTCGGTTGATAATAGTTCCATCGTCTACTGTTAAAATGCTTCCAAGTGTTGTTGAGTTGCATTAACTTGATGTGATGTTTGTTACTTATAGCTGAAATTCTACATTATTTACTGGAGTCTTCATATTAAATACAAACTTGACAATTCGTTACTGCATTACCTGCTTTTTGGATGCAACATCTAGTATTTGAAGTGTCGATCTCTGTAGTAGTTTGCTCTCGTCCTTATCAATGGTCGTAACGCTAGACGAAACTAGATCAGACACTGTTTTTATAAATCTGTCAGTTTTGTCTTCCTGTTCTAGCATGCACAAAATTGCGAATTTTTTACCCTCTATCTCATTCTGCAAGTATTGGATAATTTTTCCTGCTGCAATTTTGTCAAGTCCGCACGCAAATCTGTACATATATTGTAGGTCAAAGGGATCTAAATTCTGCAGAAAATTGTGGATAGAATCAATTTGTTCACCTTCTAATTGTTCAGCAACGTAATGGGCAGCGTACCACTCACAAAATAGTTTGTGATAAAAACGAACTTCTGTTTTGTACTGAATATGGCTTTGTGGGTACAATGTATCTGGAATATTCAGAATTTCTTCTTCCACTAATATTCCAATACGAATATATTGATCGTAAAATTCATGTCCTAGCTGATTGCGAAGCTGCTCACGATCCCAAACAATTTTCTGGTTCTTTCCACTCAAAGCTTCAAAAGCGATTTTATCTAGATCTTTGTGTTCATGTTCCATTAACTGGAACTTTTCGACGTTGTCGTCTTTCATTTTATTTCTCATGTGACTGTGAAAAGAAGCTATCATGAAACGGAAAAAACTAGTTACGGAGTTGAATGTCACAAGTTGTTCTTTCTCGTGCGTCATGTGTGCAAACATGACAAAGAAGAGTGGGACTTGACAGAGGTCATCAAGAACAGGGTTTTTCTGCAATTTTCTCATAATTTTATCAACGGCTTTACCACCTTTTTCAATAACCGCCTTTTCAACATACTTTCTGCGCGCCTCTTCACCGAACCCTGTAAGCCGAACACGGTCGGAGTGAGGAGCAATTTCTTGTGGTACACAAGAGGGTCTTGTCGTTAGAATGACGTTAAATTCCTGAAACATATTTTTCTTCATGATGTGATAAATGTCTGTTTCTGTACTTTCTTGATCGGGATACTCATCAAAGCCATCAAGTAAAACCAAAACTGATTTCATTTGATTCAATATTTCTTTTATATCTTCCTCAGTGATATTTGAATCCTTCGGTAGAATGAATCGTCTAATCGCACTAAAAATCGATTCAACTCCTCCAAGCTGCCGTAGACGTAAATATATAATAACGTCTACTACCTTTAACGGTGATGTAGGGAGGTATTTGCACCAGTCATAAAGTAACTGTAAAATCAACGTTGACTTGCCGTAGCCAGGTTCACCTTCAAGAATCTGTCGCTTTGTTTTTAAACAGTTTTCTTTGACTAATTCTTGATAGGATAACAATTTATCCCACTGTGCCTTTCCTTCAGATAAACCTGTCATATATTCAATACCGCCCTCAACAAATATCTTGTCCACGCAATACATCCTATCTTTAATGTAGGGGATTGGTTGCACAGAATCGTACAATATTTCATAGTTTGCTTTTAAGTGTCCGATGAAGCGCTCAGCTTTCTCCGAGTAATCTGTGATAAGAAAA
>JAIPMN010090328.1:483-15241 GCA_020650975.1 Apostichopus californicus | reverse complement strand
TCCACCAGGGTTGTCCAGACGGCTCCACGCTGGGCAATAGCCCAGACATCGCCCAGCTCATCAAAGGCATGGCTAATCGCCACCCACGAGTCAGACGGTTAGCCCCCTCGTGGGGGCTCTCAGCAGTTCTGCATGCCCTGGCAGGGCCACCGTTCGACAATGGCGAACGCTTCCCTGGCTGCTCTTACAAAGCAAACACCCTTCCTCATCGGGTAGCGTCAGCGAGAAGGAGGAGTTGCCTCCATGCCCTAACAACCAAGCAGAACCACATCAGATTCGAGGGCCATGGGGTGAGGATGGTTCCAGACCCGTCCTTCATTGCCAAGAACCAGGCCTTGACTTTCTTGCCTGGGGACATCTTCATTCCGGAAATCAAAACCCTTTCATCAGTGGCCGGTACAAGCGATGGTGCCCAGTCAGGGCACTGAAGTGGTACTTAAGCAGGACAGAGAAGTTGAGAGAAACAACTTCCCTTTTCATCCTACCACGACCACCTGACACATCGGCCTCCGAAGATACCCTATCCCGATGGCTAGTAGAGATGATCCGCCCGTTCACAACGGGGGCTACCCGGCCAAGAGCTCATGACATCAGAGGGGTCTCGGCTTACACAGCTCTCTTTGCCGGTATCCCGATAGAGGACATCCTCAAGGCGGCAGCGTGGAGAACACCAACTATGTTTGTCGCCTGTTACTTATCTGACATTCTACACGCCGAGGCGGCTTTTGGTAGCGCGGTGATGCGAGGTCCGGTGGGTACTAGGTCCCACCCCTCGGGCCTCCCACCATCGGGCAGTGCCACTCGGTGCTAAGGTTGTGAGGAGACAGGTAAGCGAGGAGCGAAGTAAATATTCCAGAACTTACTGGTTTGGATATTTACGAGTCACAAGCTTACCTGTCTCCATTCCCGCCTCCCTCCCCCGAGGGGGGTGGGACACAGCCGGACGGGGGAGCGGTCGTTCGACTAGACTCACGACTCCAGGCACAACACCAGATAGACACAGCCAACAATTACTAAAGATTCACCGGCCATGTCTATCGGTGAGTGTAACTTTGTACCCTGTGTTTTTCATATGCGTACTCACCTAAGTTGTCTTAGGGTTAGCAAGTGTTGGGTCTTTACAGGATTAGGCTCCTTGTCTGGATAAGGGGTAGTTTGGCCTGCAGGGCTCAGGAGAGTGTCCCCCCTTCCCCGCTGCGCAGGGGAGGGTTACACTCTCTCCTGCTAGGAAGGCGTCAGTGACTTTCTGTTAGGGGCTCTCCTTTAGGGATCAGTTAAGTCGACTGGAGTCTTTGGGGGTGGCCAGAGGGTTCTAGCCCCCCTATTTCCGTGACCTTGAGGCCACTTTTAAGGAGTGGGCTCATGAGAAGGAGGAGTGACCGGGGGGGGGGGTTCCGGTCATAGAGGGCGCACAGTGTTATTATTTTACCAGGACTTTATAGGCACGGTAGAACGAGGTGCTAAGGTTGTGAGGAGACAGGTAAGCTTGTCACTCGTAAATATCCAAACCAGTAAGTTTTGGAATGACAAGTTGTGAACTGGTTAGGCGAACATTTTGAAATTTAACATTCATGTGATCCGAGGTCACCAACGGTCAATTAATGTTAAAAAACGATCTCAAGTTTTTCAATAACTTGAGAGCAAATTGTCCGTTAGGGTTGGGAGTTGCTTCAATGTAATCCAATTGTCGACCCGCATCTGGGTGACCCTTGACCTCAATTTGACCTCTGGTGACCTTTCAGTGTTTTGGGGATTTTTACAGTTTCGATGCTATTTTCAGATGTCAAAGGTACCTTCTGATCATAAATGTCAATAGGTTGACCCTGTGTGACCTTTGTGTGTGAAGTTATACAAGGTCAAAGTTAATGTTTAGACATATAATGCATTTAACTCCCAATGCCAAGGTGTGACATGGTTGATATTTTGGGACAAGTTGTGAATGGGGTGGTGGAACATTTTCAAACTTAACGGTCATGTGATTTGAGGTCACCAATGTTATCATATCTGTTGACCCGCTTGTAGGTGACCTTATATTTCTTTAATACATTTTCGACGCCATACTCAGATCTCAAAAGTGCCTTCCGATCAAAAATCCGATTACAATTTGTGATCACAAAAGTGTTGGCTTTAGTGTTGGTTACTTTATGTAGGACCACAATTACTTGGACTATTTGAGCCCAATCTTGCTTGATAATATTATGTGTATTGTCATATACCCCTATGCAAGGAACCACAGTGCCCTTTGGCTCTTGTTGTAACAGAAGTTTGTATGCACGATAACTCAACAAGGGAATGGATTGATCAATGCCATACTTGGTGGTTGGGTGGTCCATAATGAGTAAATGAATACTTTTGATTATGGTCATGATCATGAATATTAATGAGGTCACAGGGTCAAACGTCAAAATCTCCAAATTGCAATAACTTGGCAGCCACAAGTCGGAATTTCTTCAAACTTGGTATGGTGATTTTGGTAGACCACCTATTTATTTTGATGTTTGTTGCAATTGACATCATGCATATTTATGAGGAAGCGGGGCTTAGCATCATTTTCTCATTTATTGTTTTTCACTGTATTACTAAGATCAAGTATGTTGCACTTCCTCACTATACATTGCGTCAGATTCATGAAGAAAACTGCTCATGTTACATGATCGAAACCACAATGCATTTTTGCATTCTAGTTCTTTAAAAGATTACCCAGTTCTTATCAAATTCTCAACCCGTCTTTGAGATTTGTTTCCTACTAATTAATAAATTAAAATTTGTATTTAAACATTCTTAATTCACAGCACGTACTCCCTCACCTCATATAACCTATGTATTACCGTATTAACCTCGCTCTAGCATCTGGCAATTGTCTGTATGTATGTATGGCCATCTCCCTTCCGTAATTGCCAGCCTTTTGCGCAAGTATCGCTCTTTCATTGCTCTTAATAAAGCTTAAGATTTTCAATCACTTCGTGTATTATTATCGTTGTTTTTGTATTTCTATTCCATCTGTTCATCGTCCTTCACGTTTGAACTGCTTTTTGTCAAGTAGACGTTCCTTTTTCGTGTTTTTCGAACGTTTTTTTTGGTTGCCTCGTGAACGTTGTACACGGAGCGTGGCTAGGCCTGCACATTAGTGTAGCGTAGCCCTAGCGTTTGTTTACTTTCACGTACAGCAGTCGTGTACGTTATTACTTTTTACAATCAAGTAACTGCCTTGTTTAGTTTTCGTACAGCAGTCGTGTACGCTATCATACTTTTACAGTCAAGCAACTGCCTTGATTAGTTTCGTATCGTTCTACATACGAATTTCTTTAGGTTCTGTGCTGTTCTCTACTCTTAGTTCACAGCTTCAAGTTTTCTTTGACTTCTCCGAAATTTTCGGGACTCCTTGGAGGATGGATAACTGCCGTTCATGCAAGCAGTTCCGTCCCTTTAAGGCATGGGACATGCACGAGCAGTGCCCAAAATGCCGTCCATGCGGAAGCAAGCAAACCTGCTCCATTTGCCAGGACTGGGCCCAGGAGCGCTGGGAGGCAATCAGTACCTGGCTGGCGGAGAAAGCCGCGGAAAAGAGAAAGAAGGCGGCTTCCTCAAAGGGGAAGAAAAAACCGCAAACGAAGGACCCCCAGGCGGCCATTCGAGATGGCATAAGCCCTCAACGTGGGGGATCAGAGGCTGCCATAAGAGATGGCTTAAGCCCACTCCCGGAACGGGTATCCATACGAGATGGAACTAATTCCCGTGCGGCGTCAGTACAACCACGGCTGCGGCCCCGGGAGGGGCCATCCACATCGGGTCATGTGGAGTCCACAAGCCCCCGCAGGCAGGCGGTGGCGGAGCTATTTACACCCACCCCGGGGTCAGGGGACCATAACCGGAGGGATTTCTCGGGGTTCTCCCCAGAGGGTAAAGGCCAGCGCCGCAGCCGGAGTAGAAGCCGTACCCACAGCCGTAGTCACGGTAGAAGCCGGGAAAGACACCGGCGGACTCTACACAGTTTGAGGTCTGGCTCTTCGCCCTCGTCCTCGAGCGGACATTCTTCGGGGCGTCGCGGTGCCAGGAAGCGTAGGAGGAGACACTCCCCGGACTCGGGACAAGCTCTCCTCTCCCAGGTCAAAGACCTTCTGGGCAACTGCTTCAAAAACCGGGTCAACCGGACCCGGAACAGCAGTCTACACCGGCCATTCCACAACAACCGGTGCCACTGCCGGTGCCACTGCCGGCACCGGTAACGGACGATCTCGCCCCTGAGGAGGCCCAGGGGGATCCCTGGGACTCCTCCTCCTCGAGAGCCGAGGACGCACTGTCGATCGCGGCTAGTGCCCGCCTCCTCAGCGGAGATTTTGAAGCGGACAACGAGGAACCCCTGCGGGGCACAGAAATCTCGGCGGGAGCCTTTGAGAAGGCAACAGCAGTCCTCCGCAGGGTCCTCGGATTCGAAGAAAAGGTGGATGCGCGTGCCCAGGAGGGGCCGGCATCCAAGCTTACGCTGAACGCGGCCACCCAAAAGCCTCGAGCCTCCATCCCAGTCGATGTCGAATGTAGAGAACGGTTCGAGGCGGTGGCGCAGGCGAAACGCTGGACGGCTTTCCAGCACCGCCCCACATCCCGCCCCAAGTGAAAGAGAGGCTTCGATCGGCGGGTGCGTTGGATGGAAAAGGTAAATTCAGGGGGAAGGATGCGCAAACCTTGGAATCCTCCCTGTTTGACGTAGATAGGGCCTCCCGTGCGGGGATGAAGTACTCCTCGGCCTTGTTACTCTTCGCAGAGCTTTTGAACAGATCGTTCCAACAAGCACAGGCGTCGGGTATCTCCCGTAAAGATACCGCCGCCATCATTGCCCTCCTGGGACCTGTCTCCAGGATGGTGCTAGACCAGTTTGCCCGCGTCTCTGTTAAGGCCACCATGACACCCCGGGACCTGGTATTGGATTCCCTGAATTGGTCGTCCCGATCCACGGCGGACGGGTACCGCAACCTACCGATGCTGGGAAGTGACCTCTTCGGGGGAAAGTTTGATGAAAAACTCCGAGAAGAGGCAGAGAGACTGAAATCTCTGAGAGAGGCGGACGAGCACATGTCCCGCTCGGCCTCGTCCTCACGCCCACGATATGACCCACGGCATAGCAGTTTCAAGCAGACGAGGTCCGGCTACGGCCGCGGTAATCCGCGACCACAGAAGCACTACGCTCCTTCGCGGCACGAGCACAGGACGTTCCGCCCACAATGCCGCGGTTGGGGCCGCGGTAAACGGCCCTAGGGATGCCCACCTTACCATAGCGCCCAACGCCAGGGTGGGGGGGGGCGACAGAGCTTTTGGGGCTCACTGGGAAAAGATCGATCCAGGAGCCTGGGTACTGGACGTGGTGAAATGGGGCTACGCGATATAGTTCTCGTCTACCCCCCCCCCGATATGGCCTCTGGAAAACCACGCCAGTGCCCGAGATACCGGAGAAGCGGGCCGCCCTAGAGGACGTAATCGACAGCCTCAAAAAGGGCGCCATTACGCGAGTCACCGCCGCAGACGCGGACGGCCCCCTCTTCCGGTCCTCGTTCTTCCTCACACCGAAGAAGAACGGGGCTTGGAGGCCCATCTTGAACCTCAAACAACTCAACGTGAGGTTCGTCCGACCAACGAGGTTCAGGATGGAGACCCTCTCAACAATCCTCTGCCTGCTGCGCCCAGGGATGTGGGCATCCTCCATCGATCTAAAGGATGCCTACTTACATATTCCCATCCGACGCGAGGACCAGCGTTTCCTCCCATTCAGGTACAGGGCGACAGACTACCGCTTCACAGCGCTGCCATTTGGCCTCTCCACGTCGCCCAGGGTCTTTACCAGGGTAACGGGGGCGGTTGTGGCTCACCTCCGTCGAAACGGGATAGTGGTGTTCGCCTACCTAGACGATTGGATAGTACTTGGCAACTCCCAGCGAGGAGCACTCGCCAGTACAAACGCCACTGTCTCCCTCCTGACGGGGCTGGGCTGGATCATCAATGTCGAAAAATCCGCCCTCGTACCCACACAATCGATCGTGTATCTAGGGGCCCGTCTCGACTTCGTCCGCGGCATGGTCCACCCGACGGCCGAAAGAGCGGCGAGCCTAGTCACCACGGTCAGAGAAATACTAGGCAAACAGAATACCCCTGCGCTCACGTGGCAGCGCATGCTGGGGAAGATGGCGAGCTTCACAGACCTGCTGGATCTGTGCAGGCTCAGGATGCGGCCACTCCAACAGCACTTCCTCAAGCACTATGCCCCGGACCGGTCGTCCCCGACAACGGCAATCCCGCTATCGACGGGACTTCGGCCGTTCCTCACATGGTGGGCGGGGTCAGACAAGATCGCGGCAGGGCGACCTTTCCGAAGCCTAGCTCCCACGACGTCGATCACGACGGACGCTTCCCTCAGCGGTTGGGGGGCAACTTGGGGCGCTCACACTGTCGCAGGCGAATGGGCGGAGCCCGAGAGGGGACTCCATATCAACGTCCTAGAGACGGAGGCGGTCCTGAGAGCCGTACGCCACTGGGCAGCCCGCCTAACGGGCCACACTCACGGTCCGTTCAGACAACACGACCGTGGCATACATCAATCGCCAGGGGGGCACTCGATCCCTGGCTCTCCTACACAGGACGTGGGACCTGCTCGTCCTCTGCGACTCCCTTCAGATCGGCCTACGAGCGTCCCACCTGGCAGGGAAGGACAATGTGCTGGCAGACGCACTGTCCAGGGGGTATTTCGACAATGGGGAATGGGAGCTCTCCCAACCGTGGGTCGATCACATGTTCCACCTGTTCGGCAGGCCGTCCGTGGACATGTTTGCAACGGCCAAGAACGCCAAACTACTGACGTTCTGCTCCAGATACCACAACCCGCGGGCCTGAAGACGGACGCCCTCGTCGTCCCGTGGGCGGGTCTCTCAATGTACACCTTTCCCCCACTGGGGTTACTCCACAGAGCTCTCACGACACTTCGGGAGGTGGAGGCGGACATGCTTTTGATCGCGCCTTGCTGGCCCAATCAAGCATGGTTCCCACTCCTCATCGAGTTGCTGGTGGACCTACCGTTCAAATTCCCACCGACCGCCAAGCTCCTAACCCAGCGGAGCGGCCAGATTCCCCACCCCGACGTCACGAACCCCCATCCAGCTGCGTGGAAACTCTCCGGCTCTCGCTCCAAGCAGCGGGGTTTCCACCGGAGGTTGCGGATGTTGCAGTGGATGCCCGCCGGCAGTCCACGATTAAAACATATGACTCAAGACTGCAACGATACTACGCTTGGGCCAGGGACAACACTATTGATCCCGTGGAGGCCACAGTAGATCAGGTGGCGACCTTCCTCCTGGAACTCTTCCGGGAAGGGAAACAAATAAACACAATTAGAAATTACCGCTCCGCGATAGCGGCGGTTCACAACGGATTTTCAGATGGCTCCACAGTAGGAACAACCCGGTCCTCCGCCAGGTCCTAACGGGAATGTTCCACAGGCGCCCGCCCAGGCGCCGCCTGGCCCCATCATGGGCCCTTCACGAGGTCTTGACGACCCTCACGGGCTCTCCATACGAGTATTATTTATAATACCATAATAATTATTCTAATCCTTACCAATTTCAATATATTTATCTCTATCTACTCTATTATCAGTAACTCTATTCTTTCATTCTAGATTCCTATCTCCTGTGTGTATCTATTCCACTGCTCTCCTAGAGTTGATGAGTCTGGTCTGAACCTTATCCTTCAGTCTGGTCTCTCTCTCTCTATCCTGAGTTCTCTCCAGAAGCTGTGGATCACTGACAGCAGGAGACTAACTGATGAAGAGTTGGCGGCCATCTTGTTTTACTCCTCACAGTGTACAAGCTTGAAGGAGCTGAAGTAAGTATTCCGGTGTAGATGTTAGAATTATCATAACAGTTAAACAGGGAATTAATTTAACTAATGAAAGTCATCAATATTAAACTAACAATAACGAATGTAAAATCTGCTGTATTTTAATGTCAAGGATTGGTTTTAATTAGTTTCGTTGAATTAATATCAATAATTAGGTCATCGCTAAAGGAATTCTGTGGAATATTATGATAAAAAACACAAAAAATATAAAGATTTAATAGGGTATATTTTAAGAGGGTGTTGGTAAGAGAGGGGTAGAGGGGTGGGTGGGGTTTGTTTAAAACGTTCTTAGTTTAGTTTATTGTTAAAATTTAAATAAGAATTAGGTTTTAGAATGACAGGAATGTTCATTAAGATAAAAAAAAAGATATTAAGGTAATTTGAATTTAATAAATCTAATGAGTTTCATGAACATTTCAAAATAGGGTTTTTTAGTTTGTAAGTAATAAACGTGACTTCTCAAGCTTAAACCTCAAAAATATTTGTTTTTCAATTATGTACAATCCATTTAAGGTTTTTTTTTGAACGAATGAGATTGACAATCGTTATTAATATAAAAGAAGGAAAATGATGGCAATAAAATAGCAAAAACTTATAAATCTGTACTAAAAAAACCCGGACGTTGTGATCAGATTATAATACTCTTCACTCTAGTAAAAACTGAAATTTATACCAAACAAGCAACCAATAAAACAGTTTTAATTGTCGCAGTTTAAAACAAAGTTACTCAAAATAAGTTAATAAATAAAAGTTATCAAAAAGGGAAATTTTTGTAACTAATTGTAATGTAGTTAATTATAAAGTAAAATTTTATTTTTTACTACCATAAATTCATCATTTATCATAATTTAAACAATCATTTTAAAGGTCATCGTGAGCTTCAGCTTTTTTATATATTTCATAACTTTGAACAAAAACTGTTTAATATTTTAATATTCCTCGTATAATAATTACTTCATACTTGATTAGATCATGAGGTCCCTGCTTTGTCCTTTACAATTTAGTGTAATTGAATTCCATCCCCCACCCCACCCCAACCCCTCACGTATCACCCATTCGAACACCGGTTTCACTCAATACATTCCCGACACATCCCATTTACCAATCCATAGTACCTCTACCTGCCCCCTTCAGATAACCGTCATTACACACTTTGTGCTTCGCAGTTTCCCTTTCTTAATTCATTTTGACCCTCCTCCCACCGTAACCCTATCATCACCCCATTTGTTCCTGCCACCGGGTGGTTTGTTTTTATAATCTCCAGCTCCATTATCAGTTACTTGTGATTTTGTTGTTTCTTCATGTCCATTGTTTTATTTACATAGGCCTACTAAGAATATATTGTAGTTTTATAGACAGAGACGTAAACCTCGCTAATACTTTAATATATTTCTTTTTCTCAGAGTCAAATTGGTTACACAACGAATATATTCAGTTTAATACATCGCTACTCCTCTCAACTTCATTAGTTCCTTTAGACCAACCTCATAAAAGTTCCCCATTTCCATCCTCACACATTCACGTTAATGTTACCATATAAATGAAATGAAATGTAACCACGGGAAAATGTATCACTGTAACATAAAAATACATTAGCAGTATTGCTTAGTCGGATTATAAAAAAAGTAACACAGATCTATGATATTCACTTTCTAGACTATCAATGCTCTATCCCAATCCCCATGTTCGGTATCCTCTTCAGTAAGTTTAGTCTAACTTCCTCCACCATTCAGACACCCAATACCTGTTCCCGCCACTGGCCCTCCCCTTCGCCCTCCCCTTCAGAGAGATGCGTCTGTATGTTTTTAGAGAGCCCATCAAAACCATTCCATGTGTCTACCCGATAACATCATCACCGTTTTAGTACACACAGAAGGCCTATTCTACTTCTACAATAGTTTTCAAGGGGTGGAACCCCTTGTGGGTGTCCAGGGGGCGAAGGCCCCCGGAAAATTTTGGTATTTTTGCGTGTCTGGCGATAACAAATTCGCAGTTGAGGATGCAAAATACTGACAACTTTTTGAATTTAAATTGTTACGAAACTGATGAAAATTTTAAAATGACAAGTAGAGTAGCTATACTATGATATTAAATGAAAAAAACTTACAAAACTTCCGATATTATGAAAACAAACAACGTTCGGCAAAGCCCCGTCTCTAGACTGCCTAACAATGAATAGCTTGCACTATACGTTCATCAATTTACAACTGCAGTGTTTAACCCTACTTAAATACTACGGTAGGCTACAGGTGATGAATTTTCCCAGGTACCTTGCCAAACAACTGTGAGCTTATCCCCTGTCTAACACCTGTTTGTTAGTATTTTTTGGCACGTTTCCAAGGAACGTTTCATGGACTAGAATTAATTAGGTCAGTCAGTAAAGGATCGGTAAAGTTATGCGAATTATTATCTTAGACGTTCAAGAAAAGTAGGTAAAATATCCCCGTAACAGTAAGGTAAGTAAAACACACCTCAAGCCAACTGACTCCTCCGCATGAACAATACAATATATTCCCCATGATACACCAGGCACAGTCCATACCATACACGCATAGCACGATATCAAGGCCCCTACAGTAGCTATGGCCACCTTGTAAACCCATGTTTTAGGCCACTTGGCATGATTAACGAAATGCTTAATATTGTTTCCATGTTTTTGTAGAAAACATTAACTTCGCAATATACAATTAGTTGTGTTTTTGTAGTTACGTGAGATCCGTAACCGACGAGGTGGTTAGGCTATTTGCTATACACTTAACTATGGTAGGATATTATTTTTTCCGTATTTTTGGAAATTCTAGAAATACTTTCTTTTCCCCCCGCTTAACACCAGATGTGGTCTTACGGTTTATTCATAAATGGGTGTACTAGAGCCTTGTTTACATGATATTAGTTGCATTTAGCCCAATATGCCAGTTTCGCGTGAATATTTCGAAAGTTTTTTGCTCGATCTTCCGTAAAATTTGAAAGGTGTACCAACTTACTTTTCTTTTGTTTCTGAAACTTTTCTCCTGAAATTTGCCTTTTTGTTTTTTACAGTTGTACTTTTTTTCCTTCGTGTATTTTTATTATTTTCCGGCCTTTTTTTTTCTCTCTATTTTTTGTCCCGATTTTTTTTTCTCCAGCCATGCTGGATTTCCCACTCGATCTTTCGTAAAATTTGAAAGGTGTACCAACTTACTTTTCGTACACAATTGGTAATTTCTCTACTGATTTTCAGTGCGTCATAGTACTGGACAAATGTTTACTATTGTATAGTGTGCACATAGCAGTGTGGTGGATGGGCTGAACTCTGGCCTTTGTTGACAAACGGACGGAACAGAAAATACCATGAATCTTGAACTGAGTGGTCCATGTCAATGTAAGGGCTTGGCCTTCCTCAGGCTAATAGAACGTGCGTATACGTCTGCATATATTATTTATTAGATGAAGGTGGAGTTTGGAATGAGTTTCTTCTTATGTGAAATGTAATTTTACGTTTTTGGTTTCACGCTTGTTTCCGTGTCTTTTCCGATTGTTTCACGGAACATTAACCAGCCTTTTCGAAGTTTTTGGTTGTCCGCCGGGCAACCAGTAATTCACGATTTGACAAGTTTTGGTTGTCCGGCAGGAGGTAATTTGGTTGTCTCGGACGACCGCTAAATTTACACACTGTATACAGTGCTTACATTATACAGACGATTGATTCAAACAATTTATGTTCTAAAGCAAGTCAATAGTAAGAATGCCACACCTGGAACTTCCGTAAATATCTAATTAGCATAATAATAGATGACACGAACCAGTTTAACATACTGAATAGAAATAGGTAAACGAACCACGTGCCCATTGTCAGTGAACGTGTCAAAGTAACCATGGAAACATACATTAAGTAGGTCAGTAGTAGATACATTAAGTAGATACCGGAAAAGCGGGCCGCCCTAGAGGATAAGATCGACAGCCTCCTCAAAAAGGTCGCCATTACGCGAGACGCGGACGGCCCCCTCTTCCGGTCCTCGTTCTTCCTCACGCCGAAGAAGAACGGGGCTTGGAGGCCCATCCTGAACCTCAAACCGCTCAACATGAGGTTCGTCCGACCAGCGAGGTTCAGGATGGAGACCCTCTCAACAATCCTACGCCTGCTGCGCCCAGGGATGTGGGCATCCTCCATCGATCTAAAGGATGCCTACTTACATATCCCCATCCGACGCGAGGACCAGCGTTTCCTCGCGTTCAGGTACAGGGCGACAGACTACCGCTTCACAGCGCTACCATTTGGCCTCTCCACATCGCCCAGGGTCTTTACCAGGGTGACGAGGGCGGTCCTGGCTTACCTCCGTCGAAACGGGATAGTGGTGTTCGCCTACCTAGATGATTGGATAGTACTCGGCAACTCCTGGCGGGGAGCGCCTGCCAGTACAGACGCCACTGTCTCCCTCCTGACGGGGCTGGGCTGGATAATCAATGTCGAGAAATCCGCCCTCGTACCCACACAATCGATCGTTTATTTAGGGGCCCGTCTCGACTTCGTCCGCGGCATGGTCTACCCGACGGCCGAAAGAACGGCGAGCCTAGTCACCACGGTCAGAGAAATATTAGGCAAACAGAATACCCCTGCGCTCACGTGGCAGCGCATGTTGGGGAAGATGGCGAGCTTCACAGACCTTCTGGATCTGTGCAGGCTCAGGATGCGGCCGCTCCAACGGCACTTCCTCAAACACTATGCCCCAGACCGGTCGTCCCCGACAACGGCAATCCCGCTAGCGACGGGACTACGCCCGTTCCTCACATGGTGGGCGGAGTCGGACAAGATCGCGGCAGGGCGACCTTTCCGACGCCTAGCTCCCACGACTGCGATCACGACGGACGCTTCCCTCAGCGGTTGGGGGGCTATTTGGGGCGCTCACACTGTCGCCGGCGAATGGGCGGAGCCCGAGAGGGGACTCCATATCAACGTCCTAGAGACGGAAGCGGTCCTGATGGTCCTCCGCCAGGTCCTAACGGGAATGTTCCACAGGCGCCCGCCCAGGGACGCCTGGCCCCATCATGGGCCCTTCACGAGGTCTTGACGACCCTCGCGGGCTCTCCATACGAGCCATTACACAATGCGCCACTGGACAAACTCACGCACAAAACCCTGTTCCTAGTCGCGGCCGCCTCTGCTAGACGCAGAAGCTGCCTCCACGCCCTCACCCTCCAACGGGGGTTCACGAGGTTCGAGCCAGGAGGAGTCAGGTTACTGCCTGACTCGCACTTCCTTCCAAAGAATCAGACAGTAACCTTCACTCCAAACGAGATCTTCCTCCCGAGTTTGTCACAGGCTTAGTCGACCGCGGAAGACAGGCGCTGGTGCCCCGTTCGAGCCCTTAAGTGGTACAGTACTGATTTCGCTTAACTCCCGTTGAAAAAAATCAACGATCGATAACAAAAGTTGAAAATTGATAAAAAAAGTTGAAAATCGATAAAAAACGAATAATTTCGTTGACAAGATTTAGACTACTGCGGGCACGGTTGTCAAAGAAGTTCCAACGAAATTTCCACGAAAGTTATCGCGATCAAAAACCGCAAAGGCAATTCCAGACATATCAAGGTTGTGACTTGCGTTGAATCCTTAGTGTAACTACAGCCGTTTTCAGACTATACCAGAAGTTGCCGAGGAATATTACAAACGTTGCAAAAGTTTGATTGTATATAAGACAGAGTAAGTTCTGTACTAGGTGTTTGAAAAATGATTTGGCTAGGATAATAAAAACTAGTCTTGGTCGATCGCAACAAGCACATTCTACGACTCTTTAAGTTATAGGCTAGTATTAAACTAAGATATGTTTAAGTTAACTCACCAAGGAACGCAGCGTCCGAAAAACAAGAAATAAAAAAAAATATACACAATGAAACAGTCGTAGCTGGATATCAAAGAGATCTTTATTTCCAATAAATTCCTGTGTTACTTGACATACTACAGTACCGTTTACTACAGAACCGCACTCACTTTCAAACTTTTCTGAGAGCGCATTCCGTCCAAAAAATCTCCCCCGGCTTCAATGCACGCAAAATAAAAAAAATACTGTTATTTCCCCCCTAGCCCAGCTACTGTAAGTTGCCCGCGAAGGCAGATGGACTGCCCTGGTAATTAAGGTCGCAGCCTGGGTCTGTGCCACCTACAGTATGCTGCTTACATGTGCATTCCCTACCCTGGATATCCCCATCCACCAAACTTTTTTGAGAGGCTTAGTCCAATCATAAACCTGGCTTTGTCAAATTCACGCCTACCATCTGTTAATTAGCATAGTATTTATCTTCGTGGGGGGTTTAGCACTGCAGAACCTTTGGCTGGCTCTAGAAGCAATTTTTTTTTACCCCTACTGTTCGTAATGGAATGGATGTTACCTGTAACTAAGTTAATTGAAAACCAAATATTCATTCATATATATATAAGTAGAACAATCCAGCAGGGATAGAAAGTTTATCTTGAATGAACCAATCAGAAGTCGTGCTATTAATAAAACTTGAACACACCTGGCCAGCAAGAGAGTTGCAAACAATTGTTACCATGACTACTAAGAAAATAAAGCAGTGGCTTGGGGCCCACGTTGGGGAGAAACCTGTGGAAAATGAATATATTTTCATTGCTTATTTTAGTATTGTTTAATATTGATGCTTAGATAAGTGCTTCCTCACAATCAACGAGCCGCCCCGAAATTCGCTCCGCTTACGTAAAACTTCTATATATATAACACGTGGAAAAACCCGAGTTTTTACACACATAATTCCCATTGACATTGGTCACGAAACTTAAGTAGGTCATCGACATTCGAACTTGCCCAAGTTCATTGCACCATGGGAACGACACAACACATTGAACATGATGGTACATTTTCCCGCCATCTAGACGCCGAGT
>JAIPMN010090310.1:0-15480 GCA_020650975.1 Apostichopus californicus | reverse complement strand
TAGACATACATAAATAAATAAACAAAAATATATGCTTTTATTACAAACGTCATGACTGAACTATAGCTATTCATGATGACAGTACATAGCTGCGCATGCGCAGTTGTGATAAACACTTTTGACATGACAGATACACAGCGTAAATATATGCATACCAATCCATTACATGGAATGAAAAACATCGTAAGAAATACTGATAGTGAACATAAAATATAACACTAGAAATTTGTCGGCAACATCAGTGAAAAATCTTTCAACAAAATCGCGAAAAACACAGAAAATCTTACAATTAATAGCTCTCTCTTAAATGCTCGTATAACCCATATGTGAAATTTTTGATTTGATGTATTACATGCATATCTGTGCGGACAGTACGGGTATGAAGCTGAGTCAACGTCCCGTATATCGATTGGTGTATATAATATTATCATCATATATAACTGTAGTATGTGTTCACAGTCCTAAAGTTTAATGGATCGAGGAACGCCCGTAGGCAGGAATTCTGGGTCGGTGGGGGTGGGGGGGGGGCACCGAAGATTTAAGAAGAAGCACACTCCGTGTCCTGGGTAACCTGTTCTGGTTTTGTATACACATGATGTTTGGCATAGGTGGGGGGGGGGGAGGGGAGGTACAATAGTCTTCACGGAGGGCATGACCTCTCTGTGCCCCAGGCCTGGATCGAGGCTGTAGAAAGGCTGTTAATTATGGCTAGTTAGTAACTCAGACTCTGTAAAGAGGTATTTTACAAAATATCGTACATTTCGTAAATGCGAGAAACTATGACAAATACAGCAATTGTTGGTCAATGTTATTGGGTATCATTATTACACGAATAAATAGCCCGCTATAATGATTGGGTGTGTGTAGGTGGAACCATGTAAATCTAACTGAAAATAGAAAGAATTAAAAAACTCGGTATAGCATGCACGATAGGTACGATTTAGAGAAATTGTACACAGCTATTTTTGTCTGATATGGAGCATAGAAATACGCGACAACCATTGCTGTCTGATATGTGAATAGTCATTGTTACAACAACAAACAGATACGCAAAACAAAGGAGAAGAAAAGAAACAATTTGAGTGTGCGTATATGAAGAGTAATGTCAATAAACTGCAGTATACAGCATACTTGCTGTGCGAGTACAATGTCACAAGTATGAGCATTAGTTTGAGTGCAACGTCATGAATAAGAGTACCAGTACAGGACTTTGAATTTGGCTGGAAACGAGTACAGGAGTAAGAGTACAGGAAACGGTACTAGGGTACGAGTACGGAATCATGATGATGGAAATTACTTTTGCTGATTACGAGTACAATCACATGATTAAGAGTACAGGAAACTGTACTAATGTACGAGTACGGGACCAGTTGTTATTTCCTCTTCTGATCGTTCAACTCGACCAAGTCTTATAGATTGTTTGTTCAACGTCTTGGTGTGGTATACCCCTGTTTGACTCACAAAGGCATCATAACACCTTGCATTATATCATTGTGTACACTACAAATAGTTTTGATGAAATCAAAGGTGTTGCAAATATCGGGATTTTATATTGCAAAATGTGTTAGTTTAAGCACTATAGTAACCTTCAGCAGATACGTTGAAATGATAAGAAGGAAGTAGGTTTACAATGTTTCACAAGTTTAATACTTTGGTTCCAGCTCCCCAATCTGTTTGTGTATAATCCAGAACAGTATTCCTTTCATATCTCTACCTTTCCTCGTTTTGGACGTCTTCGGAAGTTGTCATTCGTTCGCAGAAGACTTAGGTGTCGGTGTGAAAGATTTATTTAACTGTATATTACCAACAACTTTCTACCAACAACGAGCGATACTTACTATAGTTTGTACACTAAAATTGAGGAAGGATTTTGAGGCTTAAAGCAACTTAGAACTCTCAACAAGTCTTAACACCGAGGATTATTTGCTCTAGTTATCATATCATTAGGTCATTGAATACTTGTAACTCATTAGATAATGACTTACATCTGATTCCTTTTGTATTTTTAAATAGCCTATGTGTGGATTATTACGTCTGAACATGGAATCTCTTTACAGTTTGTTCGCAATTACTCTACTGTTCATTCCAATTGATCAAGTCCTCAGCAAATCACAGGAGGTCTATTTCGAGATAAAGGATGGAAATTTCAACGAAGTCATCATAATCGGTGAAAAGGACATTACTTTGATATGTCACGTGAGTAATACATTACATGTCGAGGTCACAATTACCAAGGTAGGAGAAGGGAGTGTAGCGACTAACGGTGATATTGGAAATTGTCTAGAGTACAACATACAACAGGTAACTGCACAAACTGGTGGGAATTACTCTTGTACATCGCATTACGAAGATAAGAACACTGGTAGAATGATTGAAATGTCTCAAACGTTATTGTTAAATGTGAGAGACAACCAGTTCGCATCATGTCTGCGGAATGGTACCGGGCTTCATCAAGCATACAGTGAAGGGGATGTTCTATTGTTATCATGTTACTGTGACGTATCAATCGAATGTAATTGGATTAAAAGTGTAATCGGATCCCAAAATGGTGAGAGTGTACCATCAATGGAGGTTCTACAGCACAACGGTAAAGTAATTAGGCGAATCGTTGTAGGACCTTTAACATCTATGGACTTAACTGATAGATACGATTGTTCATTTGGGTCAAGTATTGACGAGAGGTGTTCAATCGGTCCTGCTGATGGATCCATAAATGATTATATTTCACTACCCAGCCAACAATTGGATGTTTTAGAAGGCTGTCCAGAGCTGGTAAATCAAATTACAGTTGATATATCTTCTTCCACATCAATGAAATCAACGGAAAGAAAGAAATTAATGACTGCAACAGAGATCCCAATCAATACTTATACAACGGAAGTTAATGTCAACAACTTTTTTATTTATGTAACCGTTGTTCTTGCCATATTGTTACTAGTCGCAGCTGCAATTATTACAGTGCTTGTTGTCCGGCTACTGAAAAGAAATCAAAATAGAGAGACAAATACCTCACAGAAGAACGAAAACAAAGATCAGTTGACTGATTCAACAAATGTAGATCGCCGGCCTGACGAATCATACTACGAAGCTCAGGAAAATCCCGCAATTTGCAGCTCGAATGGAACAAATTCATCCGTTTACTACTCGACTAAAATAAAACGTTTTTCGTATACCTATGATGAACCTGATGTGTAACTATAGTTTTTTAGCAATTAATTAGTAATACGATGTTTCAACAGTCGTTGTGAAAACTTAAATTATGAGAAACCTCGGATTTTATTTTCCATTTAAAGTAATTCTTATAAGGAAAACCGTTATTTATTAGATGGTATAGAATCCATACTACAGCAGAAACTTTAATGTCCAGTGGTTGAAGAAATTTGATTGGCTTTGTTTTTAGGGGAAATTCCATTTTCGTTTACATTGATAAAATTTTCGGAAATGACCGACAAAGCGAATCATAAATCATCTCTTCATTTGAAAAAGTAACTAATTAATTAAGAGAAAGCTGACTGGGAAACTGTACATTCATTTGAAAAGAAAAGCATCACAGAATGTATTGAAGCGCAAAAGCCACAGCTTTTACCTATTTACAACAATATGTACAAGACATTTGTTATACATTTAGTTGAAATCTTAGAACATTCAAAAGGTGTTAAGTGAACAATGTAAATAAAGTTATATTCTTATATTTCAATCTTATTTTACAACTTATCTATCTGGGTGATATTATGTACATGGCTCGTTGCTATACAAGAAAAAAGATTTCTTTTATTTACACAGTGCGTATCAGAATTTGACCGTTTGGTTAACTTTCCTAGCATAAGAGTAAAGTAGACATTTTCTTTCATGTATTTTAGAAGACATTTCTAATGTAAATTTTCTTTAATCATTTGTTGAAATTATGGTATGCTTGCACGACTGCTCCAAACTGAATAAACGTAAACATTTAGTATAAGGTATTAAGTGTTCTTTGATAGGAATAAAGTCATCATTTGATTCCGGTATTGTTTCTTTCCAAGTTCAAAATTGAAAAATAAAGAATTTAGAATATAATTAAATGTTACAATGTTTACAATGTTACAATGTTTCATATTATGTTGTTATTACCCTATAATGATGGATAACACAATGTACAATAAATACCGATTCTTTCTCAGTCGTGGATGGTTTACAATGTGATGGTTATGGCGTGTCAGTATGATACACAATGTTTCAAGTTCAGACAATGTATTCCACTAAGCGACCATAATAAAAGAAACTGACAAAATACGAGGAATATTAAAGAAAACTTTTCACATCGATTTCTCTGATGGACAAAGAAGATAGAACAATAGTTTTACCAGGTTGCAAGAGATACCCACATAATGTTAAAGGCCTACCTTCAGCCTCCAGATATATAGTGAGTCCACAGTGGTACTCTTATTCTAGTTTAGCTGCCTGTACACGAACTCGTGAATTGTGTACTCTATCTTGTACACACGGTATTGTGGAAATCTATAGTATGTGTATTATATTTGAAATATTCATACTTCCGACTAGAGCCATGTACTCACATTAATACCAATTGGAAGTTTACTCAGGATGTTCTACTCGTACTAGAAGTCTGCCAGGCACCATCTGGAAAATACATAGAGAAAATCAAAGCAGATAGGAGCGCCCTCACCTTCTCATATGATCTTAAAATCTCTTTGAAGTGCCTTTTTAATGCTTTTCAAGGCCCTTGTAATTGATGACAAGAAACATTGAATATGAGACATGTTATAATTATGGTATCACCAAAAATAAAAAAAAGAGAATATTATTAGCTCTGAAACACGGATGCGGTGATCTTTCATTTGTAGAATTTTCTCCAGAGTGAAAAGGGTCGACAAACCACTCAAAATATAAAATGTTGATAAATGATTGGCTATTGCATGGTCTTTGTTAGTTGGTGTGTGAAATGTACGAATAATTCAACTGTGAATATTCATTCACCAGGTTAATAAGTTAAATGAGCTCGGCTAAATCAACCCATCACTCCACAACCCCCTTGTTAAAGTTCTGCCCACGGAGAAAGAGCCATCAATTTTGCAAGTCATCCATGCTAGGATTCACATTGAACAATTGAGATAGTGGCGATCTTTTTATGAATGCAACGGGTACAAAGAAATTATCCAGAGTTGTCACGGTGAACGGACCTTCGTCCCCAGACCCCTCCCCGCGTATCCATCGTTATATTAAAAAATTTGTAACGGGTAGGCTCCTGACTCGAATGGTCCCAGAGGGGACCATTTTTGCAACACTCTACTATAATGTCCCATAAGTACACTTTCGGTAATATCACTCTATTTAATTCTTAAAGCACCTTCTATCTTATTTACCTCATCATTTGAAAGACAAGCTTACAATTTGAAACATATATACCTCTTAGGCTGAGGGCATTCTGTATCAAATTGTAACCTAGGCTTGTCTTCCAAATGAAGAGGGAAATAATATAAAAGGTATTTTCAGAATTAAATAGAGTAATATCACCGTAATTGTACTTATGGAGTGTCAAGGACTGTAATTGGAATAGAGTTAAGTCAGTTGCATCATAAATAATTTAATATATTTTAGTCAA
Organism: Apostichopus californicus; assembly: GCA_020650975.1. Lineage (NCBI taxonomy): Eukaryota > Metazoa > Echinodermata > Holothuroidea > Aspidochirotida > Stichopodidae > Apostichopus > Apostichopus californicus. The sequence continues at coordinate 9,878 of JAIPMN010090310.1, read as the reverse complement.
ATAAATGCAGCCAGTTGTGACAAATTTCTAATAATAATACCACTCTACACTGTCCTCCCACATCATACTTCAAACCACTCGCACTGATAGTTCGAACAGTTCATAACCTATATACATCTGATAGACACCTGACAATGATACTGCTATTACTGTCAGTATACGAGTGCTTTGCAGCCAAATCTTACAGTAGAGTATTGGGAAAATGGTTCACATTGGGAACATTCGAGTCAGAAGCCTACCCGTTACAAAATGTTTAATCATGTTCAATCTATTGACATCGCTATTAGATACGATTGTTAATTTGGGTCGAGTATTAAAGTGAGATGTTCAATCGGTCCTGCTGATGTATCTAGAAACGATAAAGTGTCTCTACCCATCCCACAACCAGATCTCTCAGAGGGCGTGTTTAAAGTCGGTAACTTCAAGCACAGAAACAATGTCAGAAGAGGTATTTACTACTGCAAGAAACAAATCAACGGATCAACAGAGATAAACAACGTCAGACGAGGTATCTGCTACCACAAACAACAATCAACGGATCAACAGAGAGAAACAATGTCAGGAGAGGTATCTGCTACCCCAAACAAGAAATCAATTGATCAACAGAGAGAGACAATATCAGAAGAGGTATCTGCTACCCCAAACAACAAATCAACGGATCAACAGAGAGAAACATTGTTAGAAGAGGTATCTGCTACCCCAAACGACAAATCAATTGATCAACAGAGAGAGACAATATCAGAAGAGGTATCTGCTACCACAAACAACAAATCAACGGATCAACAGAGAGAAACATTGTTAGAAGAGGTATCTGCTACCCCAAACAACAAATCAACGGATCAACAGAGAGAAACAATGTCAGAAGAGGTATCTGCTACCGCAAAGAACAAATCAATTGATCAACAGAAATCAATGCCTGAAGATTACACGAACTCTATCATATATCTAGCTGTTGCTCTGGCCAGTTTGCTACTAACTGCAGCTGCAATTTTTGGAGTGTTGTCCCTCAGGCAGTTGAATATAAACAAGCACGGAGAGATAGATGCCGCAGAGAAGAACGAAAACTACAATCAATTGAAAGAGTTTGCAGATGTAAATCGTCAGCCTGACAATTCATACTACAGTATTCAGGAAAATCCCACCATTGGCAGCTCGTAAGGATCAAGTTCATGTGTTTACTACTCAACCAAAATAAAACATGTTTCGCACACCTATGATGAACCGCCTAGATGTCAGCGTATGTGAGTCAGGGAAAATGTTATATAATCGACAATATAAGCAGCTATTAGTGCCCGAAATACTATATCAGACAGACATGTTTCGATATGGAATAGGCTCAAAAACATAGTACCCGCGCCGGATGCTGTCAAATGAATGAACTTTAACTGGCACATTTCATAGATTCTTAAAAGATGGAGACTCCTTGCACACAAAACGAAATCTTAAAGACGAAGGAGTATCAAATAACCAAGAAGGAAACAAGGAAAGGCGAATTTCTAGTTGAGTATAAATTTTCAGCCGCCCTGTAATATTCCCTTCACAATATTTTACCAAGATTTAAAAAACGTCAATATATATATTTCTTAGTTGGTGTTGCAATAGTTAGCCTTCCAAAGTCTATCGTCGGCAGTAAATTGCTATAGAAAAATTGTATCAAACAGGGCTTCCCTAACCCTACCCCCCCCCCCTTCAAGGCAGGAGACCGTCTTAGCTAAGGTTACTAAACGTATTGGTTTGATATTTCTACTTTTAATTAATTTCGCTTCTTCCTGGAAAATGAATCAACAATTAAGTTGATGTGCTGTATTAGCATGTTTTTTATAATCTGTTTTTATCTTATTTCATTTTGATGTGTTTATGTTGTTCAGATTATTATAAAGATTAAAAATTGCATTTAGTTATATATCTGTTCTAATAAAGTTTCAAAGGCATGTACATGCAGGACCTCGTTACTTCTTTCATTTTGTTTTATTGTTGAGTAATTTGTCGAAATTATATTCTGAGTATAGATTGTTAAGATAAAATTATGTTGAACTTCTATATATGTTCCTTGAATTAAGAACTTCACGGAATATTTGAATAAAGTTCGTCTTAGAAATTAAAATGCTTTCTACGTCTTTCTCGTCTTTTGGATTGCTCAATATAAAAAGCCACAGTAAGGATATAAACGCCGTGAATTTTTAATCAATATTAAGACTTGTAGTTCAACACGTGTGCATAAATGCGCCATATCTTGAAATCTAATTGTTTATAAATGTTTATATAACTGTATAATATACGTGTGTAAACCACCCAACTTGTGTATAATATGTTTCCTTTTGATACTAATAAAACTTGAGGCAATTTTTAAAATCTGAATAGTACATATAAGACCTACATTTTTCTGTCGCCTCCCTCTCAACTCACAGATATACCTCGAATCACTTGAAAAATTCACATTTACCGCACAACTGTTTATTACATCTTAAAAGTCCTTTGTAGGAAAACACTGAATGTATCAACATTTACCTTAGATAGAAAACATCAAATATAATATATATATATAACCTATCTACATCCGACAAAGTATAGAAAACTACTGTTTTGTGAAGAAAATTGCAGGGATAGTACAGAACATGCAGAGAAAACTTTATTTTACTAATCCATAAATGCTGCGAGCCTTTAGCGTATAAGCCTTTGCTTACCATAACAAGTTTGTTTTCTGTGGTCAAATTGTTCAAAATATTCAAGATATCAACTGGGCTATTATCTATATTCGTTATTCAGTCGTGCATGGGTGGTTATGAACTTGGTTGACTCACAATGTCAACATGATAACGTGTCAGTGAGCATTATATATGCCTTAACGACGTCTGAAACCCAAAGAAACTTTATTATCGAAATAATCTGTCAATGAAGTCTCTAATTGAAATTTGTATATACACAAATATCTGTGATCATATTGTCACTGTTTCAACAATATATGAATAAACCAAAGGTTCCACACAATAGACTCGTTGAAGCGAGAAGGAGGAAGTAACAACAATTCAAAAGTTTGATATTCTATCCAGTTTGAATGCCCAGTCAGTTTGTGTATAATCCAGCGTTGTGTTAATTAACTATCGTTTTCGTGAACTTTCTGGTCGATTGATAAAGTCTCGTAAATGATTTTTTCTTTCTACTCTGGATGTTATTAACGTCTTACTGGAATATTGTGAGTTAACATTGTAATAAAATGCTTAAAGGCTAACATCTTTTGATGGTACAAATCTTGGTTGAATAGTCGCTATTTCAACAAATCAACCAAGGGTGTCTCTCCATAGATTTGCGGAAGCGATAAGAAGGCAGTTTCACAACTTCGATTGTATCGGTGGTTGCAGTGTCACAGCCAGTTTGTGTGTAATCCAGAGCTGTATTCATTTGACGTAGCGTTTACCGTTGATATTCGACGTCTTAAGTTTCAGTCATATACAGAAGAGCTATTGGACGTCCAGGATTATTTAGACATTACTTCAACAAAGACGATATTTATGATATTTTGAACGTGAATTTTGTACTATAGGCAACATTAAAGAAGAAAATTACACAACTTTTGATCAGTCATAGAATGTTAACTTAAGTGAAATCTGTAAGATTAAAACTGTTATTCAAGTTATCATTAAATCACGTAAAAGAATACATGAAAAACAGCTAACGTGAAGTGATGGACTTAGTACTTAAATCTAATTATTTTTTGGTATATTATTGGATCATAACGTCAAGATATGGGATCTATTTATAGATTGTTCGCAATTTCGCTTCTGTTGGTTCAGATTGATCAAGTCCTCTGTGAATCACAGGAAGTCTATTTCGAGATAAAGGATGGAAATTTCAACGAAGTCATCTTCATCGGTGAAAAGGACATTACTTTGATATGTCATGTGAGTAATACATTAGATGTCGACGTCACGATTACCAAGGTAGGAGAAGGGAGTGTAGCGACTAACGGTGGTATTGGAAATTGTCTCGAGTACAACATACAGCAGGTAACTGCACAAACTGGTGGGAATTACTCTTGTACATCGCATTACGAAGATAAGAACACTGGTAGAATGGTTGAAATGTCTCGAACGTTATTGTTAAATGTGAGAGACAACCGGTTCGCATCATGTCTGCGGAATGGTACCGGGCTTCGTCAAGCATACAGCGAAGGGGATGTTCTATTATTATCATGTTATTGTGACGTATCAATTGAATGTAATTGGATTCAAAGTGTAGTCGGATCTGAAGTTGGTGAGAGTGTACCATCAATGGAGGTTCTACAGCACAACGGTAAAGTAATAAGGCGAATCGTTGTAGAACATTTAACATCTATGGACTTAACTGATAGATACGATTGTTCATTTGGGTCGAGTATTGACGAGAGGTGTTCAATCGGTCCTGCTGATGTATCGATAAATGATTATATTTCACTACCCAGCCAACAATCGGATCTTTCAGAAGGCTGTCCAAAGCTGGTAACACCAATTACAGTTGTATCCATACCAGAAAAGACATCTGCTTCCACATCAATCAAATCAACGGAACGACAGAAATCAATGACTGCCACAGAGATCTCAATCACTACTAATAAAATGGAAGTTAATGTTATCAATTCTTTAATATATATAACCGTTGCTCTTGCCATATTGTTACTAGTAGCAGCTGCAATTATTACAGTGCTTGTTGTCCGGCTACTGAAAAGAAATCAAAATGGAGAGACAAATACCGAACAGAAGAACGAAAACAAAGATCAGTTGACTGATTCAACACACGTTGATCGCCAGCCTGACGAATCATACTACGAGGTTCAGGAAAATCCCGCCATTGGCAGCTCGAATGGAACAAATTCATCCGTTTACTACTCGACTAAAATAAAACGTATTTCGTATACCTATGATGAACCTGATGTGTAATTATAGTATTTTAGCAATTAATTAGTAATACGATGTTCCAACATTCGATTTGAAAACTTTAATTATGACAAACCCCGGATTTTTAAATCCATTTAATGTAATACTAATATGGAAAACTGTATGAAGTAACGACATTTATTAGATGGTATAAATTCCATACCTCAGCACTAACTATAATGTCCAGTGGTTGAAGAAATGTGATTGACTGTGTTTTATGATGGGAAATTCCATTTTCTTTACATTGATAAAATTATATGAAATGACCAAAAACGGAACCATAAATCATCTCTTCATGTGAAAAGGTAAATAATTAATTAAGAGAAAGCTGACTGGGAAACTGTACATTCATTTTAAAAGAAAAGCATCACAGAAAGTGTTGATGCGAAAAAGCTACAGCTTTTACCTATTTACAACAATATGTACAAGACATTTGTTATACATTTAGTTGAAATCTTAGAACATTCAAAAGGTGTTAAGTGAACAATGTAAATAAAGTAATATTCTTTTATATTTCAATCTTATCTTACAACTTATCTATATGGGTGATATTATGTACATGGCTTGTTGCTATACAAGAAAGAAGATTTCTTTTATTTACACAGTGCGTCTCAGAATTTGACCGTTTGGTTAACTTTCCTAGCATAAGAGTAAAGTAGACATTTTCTTTCATGTATTTTAGAAGACATTTCTAATGTAAATTTTCTTTAATCATTTGTTGAAATTATGGTATGCTTGCACGACTGCTCCAAACTGAATTAACGTAAACATTTAGTATAAGGTATTAAGTGTTCTTTGATAGGAATAAAGTTATCATTTGATTCCGGTATTGTTTCTTTCCAAGTTCAAAATTGAAAAATAAAAATTTTAGAATAGAATTAAATGTTACAATGTTTACAATGTTACAATGTTTCACATTATGTTGTTATGATGGTGTACAATGTGGTAGTTATAGCGCGTCAGTATGATACACAATGTTTCAAGTTCAGACAATGTATTCCACTAAGCGACCATAATAAAAAAAAACTGACAAAATACGAGGAATATTAAAGAAAACTTCTCACATCGATTTCACTGATGGACAAAGTAGGAAGAACAATAGTTTTACCAGGTTGCAAGAGATACCGTCATAATGTTAAAGGCCTACCTTCAGCCTCCAGATATATAGTGAGTCCACAGTGGTACTCTTATTCTAGCTTAGCTGCCTGTACACGAACTCGTGAATTGTGTACTCTTTCTTGTACTCACGGTATTGTGGAAATCTATAGTATGTGTATTATATTTGAAATATTCATACTTCCGACTAGAGCCATGTACTCACATTAATACCAACTGGAAGTTTACTCATGATGTTCTACTCGTACTAGAAGTATGCACGGCACCTTGTGGAAAATACATAGAGAAAATCAAAGCAGATAGGAGCGCCCTCACCTTCTCATATGATCTTAAAATCTCTTTGAAGTGCCTTTTTAATGCTTTTCAAGGCCCTTGTAATTGATGACGAGAAACATTGAATATGAGACATGTTATAATTATGGTATCACCAAAAATAAAAAAAGAGAATATTATTAGCTCTGAAACACGGAATCGATGATCTTTCATTTGTAGAATTTTCTCCAGGGTGAAAAGGGTCGACAAACCACTCAAAATATAAAATGTTGATAAATGATTGGCTATTGCATGGTCTTCGTTAGTTGGTGTGTGAAATGTACGAATAATTAAACTGTGAATATTCATTCACCCCAGGTTAATAAGTTAAATGAGCTCGGCTAAGTCAACCCATCACTCCACAACCCCCTTTATTCAAGTTCTGCCCATGGAGAAAGAGCCATCAATTTGGCAAGTCATCCATGCTAGGATTCACATTGAACAATTGAGATAGTGGCGATCTTTTTATGAATGCAACGGGTACAAAGAAATTATCCAGAGTTGTCACGGTGAACGGACCTTCGTCCCCAGACCCCTCCCTGCGTATCCATCGTTATATTAAAAAAAATTGTAATGGGTAGGCTCCTGACTCGAATGGTCCCAGAGGGGACCATTTTTGCAACACTCTAATGTCCCATAAGTACACTTTCGGTAATATCACTCTATTTAATTCTTAAAGCACCTTCTATCTTTTTTACCTCATCATTTGAAAGACAAGCTTACAATTTGAAACATATATACCTCTTAGGCTGAGGGCATTCTGTATCAAATTGTAACCTTGTCTTCCAAATAAAGAGGGAAATAATATAAAAGGTATTTTCAAAATTAAATAGAGTAATATCACCGTAATTGTACTTATGGAGTGTCAAGGACTGTAATTGGAATAGAGTTAAGTCAGTTGCAACATAAATAATTTAATATATTTTAGTCAAATAAATGCAGCCAGTTGTGACAACTTTCTAATAATAATGCCACTCTACACTGTCCTCCCATATCATACTTCAAACCACTCGCACTGATAGTTCGAACAGTTCATAACCTATATACATCTGATAGACACCTGACAATGATACTGCTATTACTGTCAGTATACGAGTGCTTTGAAGCCAAATCTTACAGTAGAGTATTGGAAAAATGGTTCACATTGGGAACATTCGAGTCAGAAGCCTACCCGTTACAAAATGTTTAATCATGTTCAATCTATTGACATAGCTATTAGATACGATTGTTAATTTGGGTCGAGTATTAAAGTGAGATGTTCAATCGGTCCTGCTGATGTATCTAGAAACGATAAAGTGTCTCTACCCATCCCACAACCAGATCTCTCAGAGGGCGTGTTTAATGTCGGTAACTTTAAGCACAGAAACAATGTCAGAAGAGGTATTTACTACCACAAACAACAAATCAACGGATCACCAGAGAGAAACAATGTCAGAAGAGGTATCTGCTACCGCAAAGAACAAATCAATTGATCAACAGAAATCAATGCCTGAAGATTACACGAACTCTATCATATATCTAGCTGTTGCTCTGGCCAGTTTGCTACTAGTTACAGCTGCAATTTTTGCAGTGTTGTCCCTCAGGCAGTTGAATAGAAACAAGCACGGAGAGATAGATGCCGCAGAGAAGAACGAAAACGATAATCAATTGAAAGAGTTTGCAGATGTATATCGTCAGCCTGACAATTCATACTACAGTATTCAGGTAAATCCCACCATTGGCAGCTCGTATATAATCGACAATATAAGAAGCCATTAGTGCCCGAAATACTATATCAGACGGACATGTTTCGATATGGAATAGGCTGAAAAACATAACCGAATGTAACACATTTCATAGATTCTTAAAAGATGGAGACTCCTTGTAGACAAAACGAAATCTTAAAGACGAAGGAGTATCAAATAACCAAGAAGGAAACAAGGAAAGGCGAATTTCTAGTTGAGTATAAATTTTGAGCCTGTAATATTACCTTCACGATATTTTACCAAGATTTGAATAACGTCAATATATATATATATTTCTTAGTTGGTGTTGCAATAGTTAGCCTTCCAAAGTCTATCGTCGGAAGTAAATTGCTAGAGACAAATGGTATCAAACAGGGCTCCCTACCGCCCCCCCCCCCCTCTTCAAGGCGGGTGACCGTCTTAGCTGAGGTTACTAAACGTATTGGTTTGTTATTTCTACTTTTAATTAATTTCGCTTCTTCCTGGAAAATGAATCAACAAGTTGACGTGCTGTATTAGCATGTTTTTTTATTATCTGTTTTTATCTTATTTCATTTTGATGTGTTTATGTTGTTCAGATTATTATAAAGATTAAAAATTGCATTTAGTTATATATCTGTTCTAATAAAGTTTCAAGCGCATGTACATGCAGGACCTCACAACTTCTTTCATTTTGTTTTATTGTTGAGTAATTTGTCGAAATTATAGTCTGAGTATAGATTGTTAAGATAAAATCATGTTCTATATATGTTCCTTGAATTAAGAACTTTACGGAATATTTGAATAAAATTCGTCTTAGAAAATGCTTTCTACGTCTTTTTCGTCTATTGGATTGCTCAATATAAAAAGCCACAGTAAGGATATAAACGCCGTGAATTTTTAATCAATATTAAGACTTGTAGTTTAACACGTGTGCATAAATGCGCCATATCTTGAAATCTGATTATACTGTTTATATAACTGTATAATAATCGTGTGTGTAAACCACCCAACTTGTGTATAATATGTTTCCTTTTGATACTCATAAAACTTGAGGCAATTTTTAAAATCTGAATAGTACATATAAGACCTACGTTTTTCTGTCGCCTCCCTCTCAACTGACAGAGATACCTCGAATCACTTGAAAAATTCACATTTACCGCACAACTGTTTATTACATCTTAAAAGTCCTTTGTAAACACTGAATGTATCAATATTTACCTTAGATAGCACATCAAATAAAATATTATCCTATCTACATCCAACAAAGTATAGAAAAGTACTGTTTTGTGAAGAAAATTGCAGGGATAGTACAGAATATGCAGAGAAAACTTTATTTTAATAATCCATAAATGATGCGAGCCTTTAGCGTATAAGCCTTTGCTTACCCAAACGAAAGCTGCTTTACTCGTAATAAGATTAATACGAAATTCAAACTATTCACTTACATTCCGACATTTGTTGGGAGGGATGGTCCAATGTGATGTCGCCTGGCTACAGACAAGAGCTTACATATACTATAAATCTTAGTAATTAGTTAGTATCATTATCGTATGCGAACAATTCAGTAGACTAGCCTCTATACAGAAAATCAAACAGTTTGAATTATTGCAAATTCACAAATGTTTTACCCTTTGAAGGTTTAAGTTTACCACGTATGCTAGAATATAGTAATTAACTCCATGTACCACGTTATATCTAGCAAAAACCACAAATAATCCTGTTCTGTTGAATCTGCTTCGAGTCCGTAGTACTCTTAGTATTTTATTTCAGTTTTAAGTCTATTTACTCATTGCAAGACTCCTCCAGTTCATGAATATGCAAATTAGTAGATCAA
>JAIPMN010090153.1:0-11813 GCA_020650975.1 Apostichopus californicus | reverse complement strand
GGCCAGAGGTCATCCTAATGAAATCCACAACTGCTAATAAAACTATCAATGAATTGAGGACCATGTTTGCACGCTACGGCTTGCCAAAAGAGCTGGTATCAGATAATGGCCCCCAATTTATTGCTGAAGAGTTTAACGTCTTTTGCAAGCAAAATGGCATTCGCCATATTAGAAGTGCTGTCAAACACCCAGCATCTAATGGCGAAGCAGGGCGCTTTGTTCGTACGTTTAAACAGGCAATGAAAAAATGTAAATTCGAGAGTGGCAACGTTCAAATTAAAATCGATCGATTTCTGTTGTCTTATAGAACCACACCTCACGCTTTAACCAAAGAAACGCCTGCCAAACTATTCTTTAAGCGAGAATTGCCAACTAGACTGTCAGCTCTAAAACCAAATTTGAATTTTTCAGTGTCACAGAAACAGCATTCAAATACTGAAAAGCCTATTAGATCTGTTTCCGTAGGAGATATGGTCATGGTTTTGGATTTTAGATCATCGTCTGATAAATGGGTTGAAGGCATCATTTTTAAGTATTGGGTCCTGTAACATATTTGGTTAGAGTTGATGATCATGTATGGAAAAGACATATTAATCAAATCAGATCAAGATCATGTAAGCCTTATAGTAGTAAAATGCACACATTTAACGATTTAAAGCCTTTGCCAAGTATTGTGGATTTAGATATTCCTGTTGACTCTGACGAGATCAGTAAACCGAAATCAACTGGTGTTGATGACGTCACTCGTGGTTTAAAGAGAAATAGTTCTCCCGTTTCTGAGGTAGAATCGCAGGAACAGAATTTGAAATCGCCAGTTGTTGTTTCGGTCCCAGACGTGGCAAAAGCTTCAAATCCAGTAACACCTAATTTGAGACGGTCGTCACGTACTCGTAAACAATTTGTTCCATTTAGTAGTTCATCGTGAGTAATTTTATAAGTCTAGAATAAGAAGGTTTAAAGGAAACGTTTTCTTTTGAAAAGTTGTTGAGTATCATATAATTAATAATTTCGTAAAACAAGTATTGCGAATAATGATATAATTTTGAATTTATTCTTAATTAGAAGAAGGGGAGGAATGTTGGATAGTTACTTAGCGCCACCAAATAATCTGTTTACGATATAGTTTGATATATGTTAATTTATGCATACCTTAATTTGAATGGTATGGTTTGTGTTATGTAACGTCTACCAAGGTTTCTTGGAGAACACGTTCTTGTTAAAAGCTCACAATACATTACGTTAACCGTTTAGACGGATCATATGCGTTATACTGTTTTGTCAAGTTATCATATAAGTTTGTTAGGTTGTCCCGGGACCGACACAACAATATTGACTTACGGTAATTATAGGCCTATTTAAAGTAAACAATTATTGACCTAGGCATGCTTGAGATACTTTGTCTTTTCTGTAAGATTTGTCGTTGCATGAATTTACTTCTTCATGTAACCTTGCATGTCTGAAATGACTGTTTTAGCCTACTAATATATTACTTAGGCCTAGGCCGAGGTTACGTTTGTTCTTCTTGAAATTAAAGCCTAAAGAAGTAAAATAAAATGGAAACGTCAGAGGAGTAGAAATTACATGAAACAGTTAGATGATAAACCAGATATTAGATCAAAAAAATTAGCTTGTTGAACGCACAAAATAACAAGTAGGGCCAATACTCAAACAAAGACATCCGGTCATCTGTTGCCGTTGGTAAACTTCCTTTAATGTGCTAAACTTGTTAGACAACGTCTAGTCAAACAAAATAATATCATGTATCAAGCTCATTTAACTAATGAATCAATTTTTATTTCTGTTTTATTTTGAGACCGTTACTATTAGTGGCCAGTAAAAATTTCTACTCGTTTGCACCGACAGCGTTAACCATTATTGACGTTATACTTAGGCCTATTGGTTGACGTGGTAGCCTAACGTTAGTTGTTTAAACAATTGGGTATGACTAATTACCATACCGGACCCAATCGGACAATACCGGACCATACCGGACCCAACCTGAGGCAAAATAAATGACCATCAGACACCACCGGAGTCATTTTTATTATATTTTATCATTAAAATGTTGGTTATGTGTCAACATTCATCTCAAAATCGGAATTTGGGATGAATGTTGACAACAAATCTGGGTTCCGCTGGCCATTTTACCTAAATGGGGCCGGTGTAACAGGAATCCAAGTCCCCCAGGAATCCAAGTCCGCCTTCCTTTGTCCTGACGCATCAGGCCACGGTGTCCCTTTGTGCTGGATTATGTGAGAGGTTATGTAGCTAGCCCCAACCATAACCCTTCACAATGGTAGCTATTGTACTCCGGACCTACGTTCCTAGGACCTGGATTCCTATTACACCGGTATGGTAAAATCATTTCAAAACGTTCGTGTATAAGCTACAGACAGCGCAGCAAATAAATAAATTACAACACTAGAAAATTTAATAACTATGGAATTGTAATAACCATTGAATTTTAATAACAAATACAAAATTACAACGAGTATATAAAAGGATGACCTCTGGAATTGATATAAAGATATTCCTATTGAAAGTTTCGGCTAATTAATGAAATAATGTGAAATTACAAGTAAGAAGAGACCATTTCATCGATTACTCAGGAGAATCTGTCGGCAAAACAACAATTACAGGGTGTGAAATGCAGGAATTACAAAATTGAAATGAGGAAGACGTCTTTACTGATAAGAGGTACCTCCAGCAAACCATTTGTAGACATAACGAAATTCTGCGAGACCGTTTTGGCTGTCATGAACCTTTTGCTTGCCTTTTTCTTTCTTTTCTCCCGTAAGCTCGGTCCATTTAAAATATGGGATGGCGTAAGCATTGTAAGAATCAGCTACCTGGTAGTTTCCGTGTCCGATTAATGCACGTTTAACGTCCTTGTACATTGCGGAGACGATTTCGTACAGGGTTTGTACAAGCTGATCCGTTGGTTGTGGCTTCCAATTAACTGCACTTTTTAAAATGTGGTTTCCCGACTCTGCATTGTTATTTGTCCATTTCAAATACGCACACTTACTTTTTCTGACGTTTTTTCGGTGCTCAGTTATCAAAGGGCGAAGGCGCTTGCGAAAATAGAAAGTAGTCAGTATAGGCCCCAAATTATAGCACGCTATAATGGCAAGAAGTTTTCAAAAAGTACCTTCCTGGAGGTCTTAACTCTCCAATTGTTCCCAGACATTTTTAAAGAACACACAAGATGACTGAATGGGAAAATTTCCTCAAAGGTTGTAATAAAAACAGTTTAATAATTCTGACCAAAGGTGACCACATTTGAATATCTAGCATATTTGGGGCTAATACAGCATACCTTTAAAGAAAAGAAGCTACTGACACAGGGCTGAATTTTGTCGTAACAAAGGTTATTGGGAGAGAGGCTTTGATCAAGTTTTTCAAGAGACAGGTATAGGGTCCATTTCTTGTACTGAAAACTGTTCAAGTGATTTTCAAGTTGTATCCTTGGGCAAAAGTGCTGATCAAGGTCTTGGTATCCCTGTTACATTTCACAGTTGATGTCGAGCAATCAGAGCTTCAGCATGTGACGATGGTTATGCTGTAAATATATCCTCAAAATTTTGATTTCAGTATTGCATTTCTTATAATAGTTCATTGTATAAATATTTGAGGAATTAATTAAACTAAATTGCGAAAGTTCACTTAGTACTCAAAATTTAAAAGTAATGGAGATGCAAATAAAGTTAGCTCTCAGTAACATTGATGATGTTGTTTTATAATTAATGTGATGCTTTTTCTCAATTTGAATGCATTGAAACTTAAATGGAGAATAAGGTGGCATATTAACAAAGAAAGAGGTGGTTTAACCAGGAATGAGGTGGAAAATCAGTTTAATATTAACCAGGATAATGGTGACATCAACCTGGAAATGTTGTTTAATTTAACCAGAAAGGGGTGGAACATTCTGTGATATTAACCAGGATAGTATTAGCACCAACCAGGAAAAGTGTGGTAAATTTGACCAGAAAAGAGGTGAAATATTTAATGATATTAACCAGGATAGCATTAGCACCAACCAGGAAATGTTGCTTAATTTAACCAGGAAAGAGGTGAAATATTTCATGATATTAACCAGGATAGTATTAGCATCAACCAGGAAATGTTGGTTAATATCACCAGGAATGGGGTGAATACCCATTGATATTAACCAGGACAGTATTAGCATCAACCAGGAAATGTTGGTTAATATCACCTGGATGAGGTGAAATACCCATTGATATTAACCAGGACAGTGTCAAATTTCACCACGAAATTTAATCAGACTTTCCTGGTTATATCTACCAGGATTTTGTTAAAATCTCATTCACCAGGCAACTTGGTGAAAACAACCAGGATATATAGGGTAGCATATAAACGCAACTCCTGGTGAAAATTTCACCAGGAACTGGTGAAATTTCACCAGGTTGTTTTTAGAGTGTATTGAGCGATCGTTGTAGGTGTATCGGAGTATCCTCACTCGGTTGCAAGATGCAATACGAGAACCCAATGAAAAAAATGGTTCTTTTATAGTCTTTGGACACTTTCATCACGAACATCTCACTTAATCACTATCTCCTCAAAATCTCATCCATTTAGAAATGTTCACACCTTCTTCAAAACAACCCTCATCACTATATCACAAATTGATCACTAAATTCTTTTGATCTCGTAGGACCTGAAATGTAAGGCCGATCTCATTAATTAGCGGTGTATACTTTGATCAAAGTGAGTTCCATCACTGATGATTCACTGCCGAATCTCACTAATGTAGGTAATGCCTATACCTCAAAGTTCATAAACAAGTGAATGATTTCATCCCAAATAGACTTCATTGTTTTTGACTTTTTGGGATTCATTTAAGGATAAAAAATAAGCATTTGATAGTCCGGTGGTGTCTGATGGTCATTTATTTTGCCTCCGGTTGGGTCCGGTATGGTCCGATATGGTCCGGTATGGTACGATATGGTCCGGTATGGTCCGAATGGGTCCGGTATGGTAATTAGTCATACCCGGTATGGTCCGATATGGTCCGGTATGGTACGATATGGTCCGAATGGGTATGGTATGGTAATTAGTCATACCGAAAAAATGTAGGCTATGTTTAACAAATTACGTTAACTTTTTAAGGGGAAAAAAGCAACCAGTTTGTGATCTAATATATTTCACATGCGTAGGCCTAGGCTACGTCTTGATCACGCCACATGATACCGGACAGTGTCCGCGTTACATTCACGATGTCAAGTGTTTTATTATCAACTTGTTAGCCTTCGTAATGTAACGTTAAACTGTAACCGTTAGCTACGGCTAGTATAAGATTCTCTTACCGGAAAAAGTAAGAGTTTATAATATAGCAATATATATAGCCTGTAAATCCTCCGTCAGCCTTTTAAATTTTGATTTCATTATTGTGTCAGTCATAAGATTAGCATCCAACTTTATCCTAAATAAATTATATACTGTGAAGTGTGGGCCTAAATAGACAAATGAGGTAAAGTTGGTAACAGTAATGATGTATGTTTCTAACGGATCTAGGCTAGACCTGAGCTTACAGTAGGTCAAAAGGGAGAAATCAAATGATAACATGTAAACGGTATCAAAATGGGGGGGGGGGAGGTAATGAGTCTATATAATTGGGGGGGGGGAAATTAAATGGGAAAGTTAAACTCAAATGAAACTATACAATTACATTATAATAAGATGTGACGGTGGCTTCGTTCATACTGTTTAGGCTTAAGCTATGTTATTTTAAACCGGGCCGGCTATCTGCCTACGCTACTGGTTTGTCGGTCGGCTGGCGAATGAAAAGTCTTACATATGTACGACACGAAATTTATATTGCCCCAGCCTATATAATCTTTGCGTCATTATAATTATTGGAAATGATTGTGCCTTTATTATTACGAAATTGATTGCAAGTAGGATATAGGCCTATACGATAAACATACGTATCGACATGCGCTGTATCTCCCGGAATGGAGACTCATTTGCAGTGGGTTACTCACGGCAGGAACGTTGTCGAGTCTCCGCTAGTGCATGCTGTACGGATCTAGGCTAGATATAAGCTTACAGTAGGTCAAAAGTGAGAGATCAAAAGATAACAGGTAAATGGTTTCAAAATTGGGGGTGGGGAAAATTGAATGGGAAAGTTAAACTCAAATGAGTCTATAAAATTACATTATAGTAAGATATAACGGTGGCTTCGTTCATACTGTGTAGGCCTAGGCTAGGCTATGTTATTTTAAACCGGGCCGGCTATCTGCCTTACGCTACTGGTTTGTCGGTCGGCTGGCGAATGGAAGTCATACAGATGTACGACACGTTATTAATATAGCCCTATATAATATTTGCGTAGTTACAATGATTGGAAATGATTTTATCTTTATTATTACGAAATCGATGGCAAGTAGGATATAAACCTATACGATAAACACACGTATCGAGATGCGCTGTATCTCCCGGGGAGGAAACTCCTTTGTAGTGGGCCACTCACGGCAGGAACGTTGTCGAGTCTCCGCTAGTGTATGCTGTAGGAATTAATGCAATGGCTGACAGGAATGAAACAATAGCATAGATTATGAAAACTACAGAAATACTTAATGTATGTGCTAAATATAATATTACAGACCAAATATAAATATCTGAGATATTGTTTTTCACTTTTATCTGAATTTCGTCAACTTACGAATTTTATTTTGATAAAATCATTATTATATCATGTGTTTTTTTTTATTGGTACGTTTGGCAAGTTTGAATAAGCCACCACTCCTTCTTTTTTTTCTTTTTTTATTAAAAATTTGAATAAAATACAGTTCCTAATATTACGAACATCGAAAAAATAAGAAATCACAGACAATTCTTTGTTAAAATTAATTATTGATATTATAGATTGTTAATGCATTCTTGTGTTCTGTTTTATATACGTTGGATAATCGCCATGTGTATTTATCCATCATGGATGAACTATACGATAAGTTAACTGTGATCTTTCTCTCCTATTCTTCAGGTTCCAATATCTCATCTAAAACTAGTTTGGTCCTTCAGTGGATTTGACGGTAAAGATATCAGACTTGAGTCCGGTCTTTGTTTATCAAGCCTATCATCAGTAGAGAAGATATCCATCCATGCAGGAAGTCAGAAACAAGAATTTACAGAGGAAGAAGTGACCGGATTAATAATCTATGTAATCAAGTCACCAAGATTCAAGGAACTATGGTAAGGGAAAAACATCTTGACATGTCTTGGCTTGGATAATATGTGGGTAAGAGGGGGAGGAGGGTAATCAGATGGTTAGTATATGGGGTATATAGGAGGGGATACGGTAATGGTAATGTGTAGTGATAATTTTATTTTAGTTACATTTACAAGTCTTGTGGTTTAAAATGTTGCAATATTTGGAAGTATTTTTAAGCTGGGAAATATGTTTACTTGTATTCCATTGCTGATTGTGTAGTGCACAGCACATCGTAAAGCTTTTCCACACGTTATGATGTAACAAGGTGAGTTGGTAAGGGAGGGGGGGTGCTTTTCAGTATAATAGGAACAACAAATAACCTTACAACTTATAAACGAACTAGAACTACCAGAAACAAATAAAGATATTACTTAAAAACTGAAATAAAAGATGGTAGGAATTTCAAGTACATGGAAAACGAAAACAGTTATCGTTTATTTTTAAATACTATGAGTTGTAATACAATGAAGAATATTTGCAAGAGTCACGCAACTTTTATTAATAAATAGAAATAGTTAAAAATAACAAATTATCAAATGTTAATAGGAGGGCGTAAGGACGGTTGGTGGAAGGGTTGATTGGCCATCATAGCTAGTGGCTGATACTTATAACTTGTCAACAGCTCTTTTACCAAAAGGAAAAGGCAAATTCATTGACTTCTATGTTATTTATTACAATTATGACATCAGATATTCATTTCATTTATACATATTAATTATTTATTTTCCCTGCTTTCTTTACCTTTGAAGGCTTCGTAACTGTAAACTGCCGTCATCGATCAAGCCAGACATCATACCAGAAGAATCGAGATCAAGGAATATTAAAGGTACGATGTTTACATAAGAATTAAAAAATGATTGATCAAGTAGATTGTTTTTATTGCAACGTTTCACAGATTTGTGACATGAGAGGTAGAGGGGATTGGGGAACTAGTATAATGAGATATCTGTTGACAATAATTAATCTAGAATGGGGATCAAGGGGTAGATCTTGCATACAACAAACATACTAGTCCTGTGTGGGAGTTTGTGCAATATGGGAGGGGGGTGGGGAAGGGTTGGACTTCTTAAACGTTCCTCCTTCTTTGGTGTTCCTTGAGCTGATTCAAGCAAGCTTTCTATCAAGTCCCTATATTAAAATAATATCTAAGAGATTTAGTTTTTTGAGTTACTTAATATATTATTGTTACCCTATAAAATAAGGACTGTGAAGTAAGCAGGAATTGGTAGGTAACAAAGATAATGTAATTATTGGTTGGATTCATTACTAGTGACTGTTAATTTCTAGTACTTTTTTACTAATTAAGTAGTAGAGAGAACTGATATTCGACCCCTCTGGTACACGGACTTTACTGACTGTAAACATTATAAGTACGTGAAAAAAATTAAAATTGAATCTTATGTATTGTTTAAAATATGTCATTTATTTCTATGATAATTTATTATTTTATTATTTCATCTATTTTTACAGTCATATCATCCAGAGAAGCCAAATTTCTTGATCTGATATCTGGTCAATGGAGGAAGGTTTGTAATATTTAATATTTTTTAAGTACATTATGATCATTAATAATTGTCGTTGCTTTCACATTTCCCTGTGATACTGTTATTATTAGTAAAATGCATAACAGTGAAGGGGTAGAGGGGTCGATCAATTTTCAAAACATAATCATAAAAAGCCAGCATCCTTGAGAGTTATAAACATATATTGTCTCACTGTGTGGAATATTCCGGTGACATACGATATGATTCTTACAGAGAAGAAAACAATATTCAACATTCCTTGTTCTCAATAGCTTGCTCTTAACTATAAATACATTTATTTGGATCTGATTAATTTCATTATTCCAGGAAATGTATCTCGGTCAAAGTCATGTAAAGTCATCATGTCGCGTGTTCTTTAAAAACCCTCCTTTGTTTTGCTGTTTTTTTTTCTTTTAATCCTTGGGAAATGTTTGTACTTTTTTTCTTTTTCAACATAATTAAGATTAGGAGGTCACATAATCTTACTTTTCTAGATGCATTCATTAATTTTAACTATATTTTAAAAAAAATCTTTAAACCCGTTAAACCTAGTTTGAGAGCTTCATTGTGCAGGAAGTAAAACATACATATTTAAACAGTCACCATTAGCTAATTTAAAACTTTGTTTCAAATATCTGCTGATTTAACCAATCAATCAATCTACGCTATTTAACATCAATTTCATTGTCTCCTTAACGCCTCAATTTTACATTAATATTATTATATTTAATCATTACTATTTCTTTCTTTCAATAGCCCGATGACATCCAGACTATTACAGAGATGTGTTCACGTGGTTTGTCCATACACAGAGACACCAGTAAGTCTATACAGAGGTCAGTCATAGAGCTCCTGGTGGAAGCATCCAATCATGACGTAAGTCAAACATAAAGGGATATATTAAATAAATACATTAATCAATACAAGTTAAAATTATATAAAACTGTTGAATGTCTTAATGAGGGATTAGATCGCTTTAGTTATTAAATACTAAACTGTTTAATTCCGAATAATGAAATACAAGTTAAAATTATTTACAACCGTTGAATGTCTTAATAAGATAGTATATCGCTTTAGTTTTTAAATATTAAATTGTTTAAATTAAAACAAGAAAATACAGGTTCAAATTGATATATATCCATTTGTAAACTCAAGATTAGACAGGATCGAAAATACAAACAATTAATATAAATGAAATAATGAACTTCTGGATTGAGTGTGTAGGTTAATAAACAAATAAATAATATTTATTAAATTATTTTTCAAAGTTTCTATTCAGCAATAGTTCCTGTTTATCTTAGCTTAATTAATTTCATCTTTCAAAATCTTCCCAGAAATTGAAGTATAAAATAATAATTTAAGACAGAACGGGTCAATGAATTGTTTCATGTTTTATGGATTCGAGCGAGGATTTTGCTTTTGTTTCAGTTTACATTTAAATTAAAACAGAGATAAATGAAGTGATTGATCAACATACCTAGGTAGTAGAATACCTCAAAAACAAACTGATACCTAAATATAAAATGTATAATAATTAACAGTTCACTGGAAAACCAACCCCACCTCAATCAGATCTTCCCATCACAAATTACATAAACAAAATAATACATATTAGTTTCGGATCATACCACCTCCTCTCATCCCCCACAAACACAAATTAAATTACATTTGTATAAGCAGTATGCATGTTCTCCCACCATAAGGCACCCCTCCTTACCCCTACCACACCCATTCCTACCCAGTACGACACCCATCAGTCCTTTAATCTCTCACTCCTTGCACACGCTTTGACAATAACAACATAACATTCACGAGGGTAAACCATATCCACGCCCTCCCCCACACTAAGACACCCTCCTCATAACCCGACCAAATATCACTTAACCTAAACACACCCTTCCTTACCATAACACACCCCTCCCTACACCCCTGACATCCCTTGTTCCGTCCATCACTCACCCCTCTTACACACCTTTAATTCATTATACAGAAATAACCATGACTGATCTCTGTAATAAACCTAACCCTCTTGTTTACCCTTTAGCATCTTGGAATAAAAACAAATATAAAGCGAAGATAAAACAAACTTTACAGATAAAATGATCCAATTTTTACACATTCAAAACACTAATTATTAAATATATTAATATAAGATTAAAATAAACAAATATTATTTGATTGATATGAAATAAAAAACAATAAAGTTTAATCTTCCTAAATTAATTATAATTGTATTGTTTTCAAGTATGTATCTTGTAAACAAACATGATGGTATTAATTCTATTTATTATTTTCCTTTCTTCAGATTCCCATGGACTGGGTGAATCTAGTCGGGTCCTTTAGTAAGATTGATGAAGATGGGAACATTATCCTCTCCTCTGGTCTCTCTCTACCAATCATAACATCAATAGAGAGTATGTACATACAGACAGAGAAAGGGAGAGAAATGAATAAACATGAAGTTAATGGAATATTAAACTATGTACAACACTCTCAAAGATTCAAGACACTGCGGTAAGTACAATAAATAAATATGTAAATAATATTAGTAATAAATAAAATAACTAATTAATATTAATGATGTAAACAAGATAGGAATTATTAATAAAGTTATATTTGATAATTACTGAAGGTTTGTTGATAGGTTCAGATAATTGTAGAAGTAAACAAAACAATTGAAGAAGAAATTGAATAAAGAAATAAACTAACAATGAAAGAACAGTCATCAGGTAAGGAATATGATTAATGGGAGAGTAAAATAGAGACAAAATTAGACAGGAAAACATAAATCTTAACAATAAATTCATCAACAAAATGAAATGTATTGAAATAAGGAGATAGGAGTCCGTAGCTTAAATGTAAAAAAAAACAATATATCTCATTGAAACAATAACAAACTGTAGGATGTAATTAGACCAAGATATGAGGAATAAATAATTATTAAAAAGAAGGTTTGTTGATAGGTTCAGATAATTGTAGAAGTAAACAAAACAATTGAAGAAGAAATTGAATAAAGAAATAAACTAACAATGAAAGAACAGTCATCAGGTAAGGAA
>JAIPMN010090145.1:0-11850 GCA_020650975.1 Apostichopus californicus | reverse complement strand
CAATTTCAAGTGGGTTCTAGGCCCCGGAAAGCTCTAAAATCGCGGAGCTTCCGGGGGCTTCGCCCCCCGGACCCCCACCGGGGCGTTGCCCCTGGACCCCACAAGGGGCGCTAGGGCGGGCCCCTTGACCCCAGCCAGAGTGGGCGATCGCTCCGCGATCGCGCCGATGCATCGGACCTCACATTTTATTTATGCCCCCCCCAATAATCTGCCCTGCCCATTGTTGCCCCCCCAGGTTGGGAGAGCTGGCGCCGCCACTGCTGGCTTGGCTTACTTTTGCCCTATACCTCCTTGGTGCCAAAATTTGCTATGATAAAATTAGGTACAGTTGAGGATGTCACCAATTCGTCCAGCTGATGACAGTATCAGAGAAATAAACATGATGTGTTTTCACTATTAATTTTATTGTTCTGGACAGAGATCTTTAGAAGCAGAAATGTGGCACAACTTTTATGAATCATATAGGATTACAGACTAAGTTACAGTAGTTCTATTAAGTTTGTATTTTTCCAGACCTAGTAGGCCTAGTTGAGGTATAGTCTTTACCTTATAGTAATATATTTTATGGTTCCTTGTCTTCATTTCTCTTCCAGGTGGCTCTTGTCAGGAAAATATTTATTTGGAGAATGGAAAGCAAGGTGTAGTGTCTTGTGACTTCGAAAATGCTGACATAATCGGCTGGATTCATGGTAGTGGTGCACTTGTGACGAAAACTGCCCCATTCATTTACAAGGAGGGTTCAAAGATGTATGGAAGAGGGTATGATAGCGGAGACTATGACATGCATCCAAATGGTTCTTTGATCATCAATGAAGTAAAATTGGAAAACGAATTTAATTACACAGTTCTATTCGTTCCTTCTGGTGGTGCAAATGAGTACTTTAAAGTCCCAGTGAAAGTCTATGGTAAGTATTGGCAGCCCAATTGTGTGGATTAATGTTGTGATGCCAGTGGTTGTGCTGCATACATGTAGCTTTTGAAAGATAACATTGGGCAGATATGTACTTTTATATGTAATAGATCATTTAAAAACTCTGTTACTATTCCAGACTGTATTTAGTATGTACAACTTTCGAAAAATGACTGGACTACTAACATGTAGCCCATTAGGTCAGTTGCTCAAATCCTGTACAAAACTTTGTAAGTTAATAGGATTGATGGCCTTAAATAACATGTTTACAATCTGCAAATTTGTCAAGGAAAATGTTGTTGTCAAGGGTGCTCTGTTGCTGATATGATGATTGAATTGTAAACATGAATAACATTGTGTTTTGGTTTAGATGAATATTTAGGCTTCTACTTAGTACTTGAGGGCGGTATCCATTTTTGTGCAAAACTTGCAGAAATTTAAAAAAAAGAAGATGATATTGATTATTAAACTTTGTTATTATTTAACTATTTGAAAGGGAAAAGAAACACATTTTCATTTCAGACATGGTTAGTTTTAATTATTCAAGTCTCATGTTCACCTTCCATGGAAATGACCATAATATATAATGCATGTATTGTAAAAATCATGACATTGTAAGAAGTAGTCAGGCTGCTCCCTTCTGGACCAAAGATTGCAAAAAAGCATTTTATCGAAATTAGATCAATTTTGTCTTATTTTTGGTTTTTCTTACCACCAGTTCCACCCGATCCATGGCATCCTGTGGTAAATGGATTAACCAATCAGCAACAGGTTGTCTTACATGGAATCCGAAGCGGTTCCATCACCTGCTCAATGGCCGGAGTTAGGCCCAAAGTTGATCTGGAATGGGTGGCCTCACCAGATGAGATGACTCTAGATGATACACCTACTGTGACTAATAACAGTGATGGAACATATGATATATCTCTTTACTCTAATTTTAGAGTTCTCAGTGGAGCCATGGGAAATGTGGTTTTCATGTGCAGGGCTACTGGACACAAAGCGGACAATTTCACATCAGAAACTGAAGTTTACCTGCTAAACCAAGGTAAGTATTTGAATTATAAATAGGCTGTACTTGTACTTTGTGAGCCACAAAGCTTGCTATCCAATACATCACATGATGGATGACTTAATATTTGGAAGGTGGATGCACCCTTATTGCAACATATCAGAATTGGTGGAGGTCAACAGAGGTCAATGTAGACTATATTGTGTTGTTTATAAAGTGTCAGATCTAAACAAGATTCACCATAGTGTATCTTTACCATAGTAATTGAAGTAGGAAGAATGCTGACACGGTGTATCGCCCTTGTGTCTAAGCAGTGAGGCCTTGTAAAGAGTGAGTGCGCTTTGCATTGTACGGCAAATAGCCAGATCATTTGTTCGTCTTCATACATACATGGTGCATTCGATTTTGTAACTGAATTTGATTGGCCCGCTTTTTTCAAAAGATTAGGTGTACTTTGCACAACACAGACATGTTATGTCGACCATAATGGTAAGTCGATACTCCTGACATAAGAACCAACTTTGAAAACTGTTTTTTTTTCCCGCCCCTAATGACTTGAGAAAGTGGAGTGTTTTATGCAACTTTTAATGTCTTTGAAAGGGTCATTTCCGGTATGTGAGAGGCACATAGTAAACATTTTTCTTGCTTGTATTATTTGAGTGCTCACCTCAAATAGTGTCATAGTTGTCCCAGGAAAATGCCGTGAAAAGGCAATCCTCCCTCCTCCTCACCCCCTTCCCAAACACACCTACGTTTGTGTAATACTTCCATATTAGTCTGTGCATGCAGTTCTCAGTTTAATGTAAGTGTTGCAAAGTGGTTAGTAGCCTATTTTCCTAGTATTGAATTGTTAGTGATAAGCTCAGGACATCATAACCGTCATCCCATGCTATTCTGGCATGTGGTCGTTAGGGATACAGTTTTCAGTCAAATGAGGTGGTGATAATGTTTGTAATTTGGCTTTAGTCATATATCGCATCCGAAAGGACAGCCGTAGTCGGTCTAGGGCCTAGGCTAACTATATGCATTGTCCAGTGAATAACAATAAAGCAGCAGGGCAGATGACACTCGCTTCGTAAGAATTACCGGTGAAACTGCAGTCCACTGCCACATTTTTGACGATTTTGGCACCCAAATGCGGCACACGATGTCACCATTTCGAGTGATTTATGTCAACTTTATCACTTTAGTTATTGACGTAGTGCTTGTATTACACGCCGGTATTTTCTTGCCAAACAAGCAAAGCTCCACCAGTCGCATGGCTGGCTTCAGTATATGTCGCATGACGTCATTCTCCCTAATTCAATTTCTATGATCTTTACAAACCTCAGCACATGTTAGTACAATACTGGTACATATATACTGTCTGTTTACGTTGGGTTTTCACGTCATACCATTTAAAGGAAGCTCTTGGAATCTGCATGTCCTTAAACGATTAGTGACTCTGCTCTCGTCTTTTGCAGCTACTTTTAATCATCTGTCCAGACATTGAAGAATCCCTTTCTTCCACTTTCTGTTCCGTAAACCTTTTCTCCTCTTGGTTTCACAATAATATATCTTACCTTTCATGCCTCCATTGAGAAATGCCTCATATCGACTTAGAGCCTCTACCTATATGTTTCCATTCGTTAGATAATCTGTTTGTTCTCAATTAAAATCTTTGCATCCATTTTGCAGCCTGAGTCTTTAACTAAATTTAGGTTATGACATGCGTGAAAATGCCAAAGTGAAAACGCAATGGATGGAAGGATCCTGTTTCACCCAAAACCTTCATAATGTCCTTTCATTCCGTTGTTTATATTTGATTTTTTTTCAGATCTCCCTGTAGTAAATGGATTGTACATGGTGCTTTAGGAAGGTTATCTGCCTTGTAAAATGTCTTCAATGAGAAACAATTGTTTG
The DNA here is from genome assembly GCA_020650975.1 of Apostichopus californicus. Classification (NCBI taxonomy): domain Eukaryota; kingdom Metazoa; phylum Echinodermata; class Holothuroidea; order Aspidochirotida; family Stichopodidae; genus Apostichopus; species Apostichopus californicus. Next base: position 8,026 of record JAIPMN010090145.1, on the reverse strand, counting down.
GTAGCATTCATGTGATGTTCTTAACTTAAATCCATCGATATATAGTATATTGGAGTTGCATCAGGTATTAGATTGTGACGTAACATGCAATATTATTGAACTTTCCTCTTTGACAGATCAAGAAAGTGTTTGTACCTCGCGGTGGTCACCAGGTCTGAACACAGTGATACTAGTAATACTTCTCTGTATGAATGGTGAGTGAAAACAATAATTAACTGTAAAGATTTATAACGTGTATTGAACCAGATAGTAATTATAGAGGATCCAAGGGATTGTAATGGACCAGTTTCTTCAGTTAAGACCATACACTGTCTCGCAGCCTTAAATTGTTGGACTAAGGTTCACTGTATAACCATATCCAGATATGAATGAACCTGATCAGGATAAATCATGCCACTTTACAAGAGAAACAATTCCTAGTTTAGCTTGGTCATGGTAAAGATAACTACAGCAAAATTACATGTATACTAATACCATGATGATTTCATTAAGTACAATGCATCGGTAAGTGAAACGTTCGTAAGTAATTTAAAGATTAATTGGCCTCTTTGTAGTGGATGTTGCCATCAAGGACAGTAACTTAGTTTGCCCCATACAGCCAGTCACGTAATCTCCCATGACATAATTAAGTCAACTTTTTGTATATTTTTAATGCTGTAGGTGTGAAGTACAAGTTGTCAAGTGAGTAGTGGTAGATCATTAGATCATCTCTATCATGAGAAATCATACCGTTGTGCTTCTTCTCCTGTTTTTATTTGCATTCTTTTTTTCTCCAGTCTATCTCTTCTGTGGCTTCATCACTTTGAAGAGAGATTTGGAAGCTGGGAGTCAGTAAAACTCTTTGGTTGGCATGTAATGTTTGCATATATGTGTAAACGAAAGTGTATGATAAACTGTTCTACATGAATGCCGCAAATTTATGAATTTTTTATCCTTCATAAAATTAATTTTTAGCTTATAATCATTTTCTCTCAGTTTGAATTTGCTGTATCTTTCAGAATTTCTGTGAAATGTTTCTTCCCTAAACCTCTTAATATGTTGACATGTATGCATGGTGATCATTGCACACTATCTAGTTTACTATACACTGTAAGAAACGACCGTAAATTTGACGGTATTTTACCGTGCTTTTCTACAGCAGCGTACTGTAAGTTGAGTTTACAGTAATTTACTGTAATGTGTAGTCGTTTCTTGCCACTTATGAAATGTCAGGAATAGATTCAGAAACCTACAGTAGGCCTACATCATTACTGTATTTTGGACTCGACTTGACTCCCACAATGCATTGCATAAATTACGCGTCAACTGGTACGGTGCTGATGGTCATGCAGTCAGGGAAGAAGTTCAGCTGAATAATTTGCTTGCTGCAGTTTGCTAACGCGCCTCAGACCTACCTACGTACATTGTTGGTGATCATTTAATGCTAACAGTTGTAAGGATCGTTAACATGAACAATAAATTGACTTGCATTATCTGTAATTCTCAAAATATATAGTTCATAACGGCGGTTGCTCGGTAGGCCTACATGACAAAGGACCTAACGTAACGTAGGCTATGCCTAATACAGACAACGCTAGGCTTACGCGTACACCGTGGTAGAACTTGGAAGTTAGTCACAAGTAGGCCTACGCGTTGGCCCTATGCCTACGTTATGTTACTCGGAGCAATTCTATGATACTAGCTTTTCTGATAAATTATTAGCCCTATATAGCCCAGGCCTCAAACGTTGTAAGCCACTACTTTCTTGTACTGTAGCCTAGTGTAGGCATAGGCCAAACTGTCTGAAACTTGAAAGTTAAGCCTTCCATACAATTTAGCCTAGGCCTACATCCCTAATTGGTTAACGTCGGTTAAGTTAGGCCTAACTGTTGTGTTAGGCTTACTTTCCTGCGGCCCAGGTCCTAATTTTGTAGGCCTACAATCTCAAAATTCAAACATTTAATAGCTACAATTTTGATAATATTTTGTGAAATGTTGAAAACATTTTTCTCTTGAAAAATTAAAATATCATTTGTTAAAACCTTCGCTGATGAACGTATAACTATTATGCAATTATCACGCAATTACAGGTAGGGGCCTACACCTTTTTTTAGACCACTATATATAGACCCAAAGCTATATATTTTGTAACGTTTATACAGAGTGCATGAAATTAAGGATCGTGGAGCTATCTGCCTAGCCCTATTCCATGTACATGTAACTTTCGCCATACAACCTCTAGCTCAACTAATTTCCAAATTCAAAATATACTCAGCTCTTTCTTTTGGGCTTACAACTATTAATGCTAGTCCTAATACTAGGCCTACATAAACAAGTTTTCCAGTCGGTGAAAGACCTGAGGAATGTCCCAGTCATTAGCTCATCAGTTTTCTTATCAGTCATGAAATGATTACTTAGGCTTTGTTGCCCTGTCCTTCAGATAAATCTTTTCTACATTAAAGTGCAGATAATTCGTTCTTGATGCTTGTAGACACATCAACATTTTTTTATAAGTTTGTATAAATACCATTCTTTATTTCAATACCTTATACTGTGTTAGAAGCTGTTTTGTGTGAAGACAAACATTACAATAAAGGGAATATGTGAAATCAACTTTTAGAAGTTTTTGTCTTTTTTTTCTTATCTTTTTTTTGAGTAAGTTTTTGTTTTCTTAATAACACACATGTTGTAAGCAACCTTGTTTGAAAGGCAAGAAATTGTGTATTAATAGCTCTCAGCTGCAGATGGGAATTTTCCTGTTAGGGTTTGATTGAATTGATACTTTCTTCATGGAAAACTCTATCGGTTGTAAAGTGATAGTTAATAGCAGAGAACTACTGTTTTCCCCTTAAAGTTTACAGTAGCAAACAATTGAATATTTATCATTTACGGTAAAATACTGTTTCCTACAATAATCGATTTACAGTAATTGATTTTATTACTGTAACATTTTACAGTATAGTACTGTAGATATATTTTACAGCAAGAGGTGTTTTACCGTAAAATTTACAGTAAATTACTGGCAACTCTGCTGCCAGTAATTTACTGTAAAATTTACAGGTAATTGTTTACAGTGTAAGTAAACAAGCACTTTGGGTTATGCATAAAAAAGTGTTCTTTACGATCTTCCCTGACTATAGCAAATACCACCCCAGTCGCCTATTTTTGGCGGAGATTGGGGAGGGGATTTAGGGGAGATTGAATATCCACCTTAGTTGGTAATGCTAGCCATACTGAATGCTCCTCTGCCAAAATCATGATTAAATACACAAGCAGTGTGCTATTTCAGTGGTCAGACAAGTTTGTCTTCACACAGGAAAAGTAGTATTGGCAGTAGTACCGGCATTTCTCTCGGATATTTTACAACATGTTGTAAAACAAACTTGAAATTTCTAACGATATAGCGTAATACAGTGGTTGTTCTCTCAGTGTAAGTGTGCGTGTATATGGAACGGTATGATCGTCGCGCATCCGGTACATGCCTGGGCTTGGCACTTGTGTTCCTAACATGACGTCATCATTGTATCGCATTCTCAGATATCTATTTTCGGAGGCGAATATTAAAACGTTAATTACTAATTAGTCCTTGAGGTTTTCAAGGTGATGAGGATAGTTTTGAACATAGATTTTCTCATAGATTCAGAGGAAGTTACTCCCGATTAGTTGGATTTTTCGTGTCATGGCCTCTTTAAGTTTTTATACTAATTTGTTGTGATAGACCAAAATATTACAAAGTTTGGTTTTTGAGGACATACATATCCTTGTCCATATGTAGTCTTTGTTTATATGTGAAGTGGCTAACATTTCTTAAGATGCACAAACCTTTTCTGAATCAGTTGAGTTCAATTTTGTGCTTTTGCATGAACCATCCTTATTGCAGACATAGTATATTAAATTTATTAAAGTCAAAATCTCCTCCTTAAACGGTTGGAACCTTCATAGGTATAATGGAAATGTCAATTACTCTCACAATATGTGGTTGCCATGGCAAGCGAGGTCAAATATCACTTGGTTAAAGGTCAAATGTATATTTTATGCGCAATTTTGTGTCAAAATCTACTTCTCAATGGCTCTGTCGATTTTCTTCAACCTTGATGGGAAGGTACCCCTGGGTGAACCCTTGTCTTACAGATCCAGGAATCTAATTTCAAAGTAGCATTACCCTCTTTCACAGAGAGAAACTGAGGTCATAGGCACTGAATAAACCATGAGTCTGCTTGTAAAGTTTTAAATGCAGACTGTAAATGAACTATAGTAAACGCTGACAAATAACAAAAGAAAAAGGAACTGGATGCGCCCCTCGCCTGCACAGATCCATGAGTCAGGCACCTCCGGTGGTTTTGAAAGTATCTCCTCCCTTACCCCCACCCCCTCCCTCCAATCATCAATTGCTTCCTATGTCTAAACTGAGACTATCGAGAGTGGATAGATGAATGATTGACAACGAGTACTTCAGGTTACAAGGGTATGTAAAACTTTACACAGTTTAACATATAAGTGATGATTTTAGTTTGTTCCTATATAGATATTTTTCTGTTGTTTTCAAAGTTGTGTTGTGTTCTTTCTATTATACGTTATTACTGCTTATAGGTGATCTTACAGGGCTTTAGTTCTCCAACATGTTTTATTGAAGAACTGTGCACAACATATAAGCAATGATTTTAGTTTCATCCCACATAAATATTTGTCTGGTGTTTTCAAACTTGTGTTGTATTCTTTCTATTATACGTTAATTTTTTTGTGAAATATCACTGCTAATAGGTGATTTTACAGGGCTTTAGTTCTCCAGCATGTTTTATTGAAGAACTGTGATAACATTTAAGTGATGATTTTACTTTCATTCCATATAGATATTTTCTGGTGTTTTCAAACTTGTGTTGAGTTCTTTCTATTATATGTTAGATTTTTGTGAAATATCACAGCTTATAGGTGATTTTACAGGGCTTGAGGTCTCCAGTATGGTTTATTCAACAACTGTGAAAGCATATATGGGATGGTTAAGTTTCTTCAAAATTCTGTTTTAGTACCTCAACTATATAATACATTGTAACATTTGTCGATGTAAATATGTTAGAATTTTGAGAAATATGACAGCTTAGTAAAGTTGAGTTTCATAGGGTTTTAAGCATCTAGCATGGTTATCCAACACATAGTAATTATACACTTTACATTAATTCTAAATAATACTGCCCGAACGTTAGAAAACTTTCTGAATAACTAGTTGATGAGGTCATCGTTTAGGCACAAACAAATTGAAAAAATGTAGATTTTGTTGGCTATATAATTGCTATGTGAGATTGATATCCAGGAAATACCCCAGGAAAGGATTTAAAAGTCATGTGTATGTTTCACCTGCTTGATATGTAGCTAAACTCTTCTTTCACCTAAACTTGGGTTGATATTATATGCAAGCCCATAGCCAGTGGGGTCATAAAGAAAAACCCACACCCCCCCCCCCCCACACACACCAACCTGATTAGAAAAACAATTAAGAAAAAGAATAGTACATTTCATTATGCAATGGCTCCCCTGCAAAAATTTTTTAGCCTACTGTGAAAAATATTATTAACCTATATATGTGGCTGCATTGCTGCTAATACTGTAATGGTATTCACTTCTATGATTTTCATGTTCTGTTTTATGCAAGAGAGAAAATTCAATTCTTCCTGATAAGCTGAAAGTTACAGAAGTCTTAATAAATTTTATCAGTTCATTTTGATGTTACAAGTGTTTTATTTTCTTGCACTGAGATCATAGGCTTCCTTGCCAAAGAGCCAATGTTTGTTCCCATGTTGGGTCATATATACCAAAGTCTTAAAATTATTGCAACCTTACTTAACACGCAAGCATGTGCAAGTATGGAAGTTATATCAAATTGTTCAAAGGGATATGTTTTTGACACTATTTTGAAACATTCACAGTATACATAAAATGATATTATTTACACAAGTGTGTGTGTAAAAGTAACCCCAAAAGGTGTGCTTATATTACACAACTGTTTTGCAAAAAAAAAGTAACCCCAAAAGGTGTGCTAATATTACACAACTGTTTTGCAAAAAAACTACACAACTGTGGGGTAAAACCAGTGCCCTGCTTGACATGGGTAAAATTTACACAAAATGGGGTACAAAAGGGAACATGGTCATTGTTGTGCAAATTTTACACAATGCTAATTTGGTAAAATAATTTACACATTGTGTGGTAAAATATTACCCCACAGTAAGGTAAAACTTTGCCAAAGCATTAATGTGTAAAGTTTACACATCTGTTGACCATGTTCCCTTTTTACACCATAGAGGTGTTCCATTTTACCCCATGTTGAGCAATTATTTTTAAGTGTGTATGACTGAATACAGTCGATTTGAAGGATAAGCTCCTAAGCCCTCACCACAGAACCCAGTTAGTCGCCATTGATTACGTTATATGCTTGAAATTCCATATTGATGACGTCAGGGAGGAATTTCAAGGGTATAACGTAACCAAAGCGAGCGTCTTCAGTCATACAGGAAGCGGTTAACTTAAAAATCGAATTTTAGAGAGTTTTGAGGTTACTGAACAATATAAATTTTCTTTGATCCCTGCCTTCGTTACGATATCGAGAGGAAGTGAAGGTATACGACGGAAAAACGAAAAGAGCTCTCGCGTCGCGTTGGAGATCTTCGTATTAGTTGAATAGTTATTATTGTAAAAGAAGGGGAATTGAGCTCGTAAGTTAAAAGACCACCTGCATATTGTGTAAATCACCTGAATAATTGGAGACAAAAACAAATAATATAAACCATTTTTATTATTAACTTAACCAATATCTCAAACTATTGGTAATGCCAAGCTTAATATTAGTGCTTCAAACTAAGATCTTTCGTGATGATATAGGCTATTGTAGAGGAAGCGGTTGTATATGTACACTAAAGATAGGCCTATCCTATCAAGTTCTTTGATTGCGGATTTGACTAATTCTCCTGGTCCTGAATCTACGTGTGAGCTGTTTATTCCTGTGTCTAGTATTCTTATTGGTGCTCGCTACCATATATGCACTTCTAGCTGCCACAGATGTTAATGAGGATCAGGCCGTTCAGTGTCACCAGACAATCTTGTTGTAGATATGATAATCATCGGCGGTGACTTTTAATATCAGGTCTGCAATTAACCCTGGAGCTCTTAATTACATGCTATAGTAGTGAAGGGCAGAAGGGTTTGTATCTTATTTGTGTCGGTTCCTTCATCGGCATGTTTCTGAACCAACTATAGGTAACAATATGTTGGATCTAGTACTGTCTTCTGATGTGCCCATGGTGGACAGCTTGAAAGTCCATGAAAAGTTTGCAAATACAGCGACCATAACGTTTAATCTGGTGAAACGAAGGGCTGGAAGGAATTAGGCTATGATATATAGGGGAAGCAGTGGCGGAGCGTCCATACAGTCAGGGCGGATGCCCCCCCCCCCCCCTGACGGACTCAAATGGACTGCTGGCGCCCTTTTCAGCTTTTTACCACTTTTTACTTATTCGCGATTATTGACTTTTTTATAGCGCTCTCATCTACCTATTGACATTTGTCACATTTTGTTGGCGATGACACCTATTTATTCTTCGTTTATCTGCAAATTAGCAAGCAAGGCCCGGAAAGGGTCATTTCCGGCGATCTAGGGAGTATCTTTACTAAAAAATTCTGTACGCTCCGCGCCAACCTGTGGTGGCGCTCCGCTTAGATAGTGTCGAAAGCGCCCCACTGGCCATTCTCGCCCCCCCCCCCCGACCAATACCCCTAGCTCCGCCACTGAGGGGGAGATGATGTTAGGAGAAAATACAGGAGATTTTTGTCCAGCGGTAAACAAGATATATTTTCCACTGCTACCAGCCTAACAATGATACAATGGAGTCTTTTAATGTAGCCAACCGGTCGAGGTGATTTAACTGCACAAGGCTACATCCCACTATTCTGAGCTTGGGATGAGACATGAATGATAACCTCTTTCCAAACTCTCTACAAACTGACTGTGAAAAATTACTTCTCGTTCAATAGAAAAAGGACTTCTGAATACCTACAA
>JAIPMN010090118.1:0-14296 GCA_020650975.1 Apostichopus californicus | reverse complement strand
AGTATCGATATTAAATTTCAATGTCAGTAAATACATCCAATTAAGCATACATTACTCCGATAAACAAATATGTTTCGAGGAACACATCCACTAATTCATGCTTTACCGTAAAAGTCGTGTTAAAACCTGTCGTACAACCGATGTGCCATACTTTCTGATTTGAGTATTTGGTTCACACGTATATTCAGTTAGCTAATATGAGTAACTTTTTTTTCAATTATGAGTCATATCTTCAGTAATCGTAGTAACATAACAAATCAATTCAAAATTATCCAACCGCGTCAGAGGTCATAATACTACAATAGCATGGATACGTCAGTAGCTAAATTTCTACAATGTTGACGTAAAGACTTTTTAACGCCTTGTTGTATTGACATGTTTTAAGTAACGCTTGTTGGTTATGACACTCACTTTGAATATGGGAACTGTTTAAATGGTTATTTTCTCTAAATTGAACCTACTATAACGGTGAGAAGAAAATATAATGATGTCATAGTTATGATTTTTACTATTGCTGACCAGAATGTTGAACTGACATTAACAAATTCTGGGCGGCAGTTTTGTTTCTGTCCACGTCTAATATCTATATAGGCATATTGGCCTTTCATAGAAACAACATTACCCAGGAATTAGATTTGCCGTATTTTCAAAGTCAATACATTTTGTTGTACAGACTAAGATATAAAGATTAACACACGGTGGCTTATGATACAATAACAAGTTGTTGCATTGTGTTAATGGTGACAATCTGTAATGTTTTTCTGAAAACAAATGTCAGTTTGCTCCACGATCTCATAAAAAAACCAATATTACTCACACTAAATTTAAAGTTTGGTAAGACTTTCACAGTCTTTTGATTTTTCAAAAATTAACGGTCAATTTGCTAACAATATTGTAATATTCTATTCAATTTTAAAAAGTTCTAAAATATATAAACACAGAAGACGCGTAAATAACATACGGTTTCATGAAAATAGAAACAGATATAAAACTTCGTAATATCATTTTTTCCTTTCTTGTTTTGCTACTATTATAACTTTGATTTTCTTAGCCTCTTACCTGTTTTCAATCTTTCCTATGTATGCAACCACCGGTACAATAAAAAAGTAGAACCGAATCCATTTTGACGGTTAACCGGTTAATTATTTTATTGTAAACCGGTTTCATATACATCAATGAACGAGTTAAGGATGGTGGGAATAGCTAGGCATAAGACTTGTACCCTAGTCTCCTCCATTAAAAATAAATAAATACAAAATATCGCGGAATATGCCTTGAACATCATATATCATTAGGCCTACAGCAAAAACAATTCTAAATTTGCTTAAACACCGTAACGGTTACAATGATACAATTATTCCGTTTGACGTCATTGTGTCTACACTTCTCTATTTAACTTATTGTCTCTTTATGGCAACAAATTCGCATGAGTGGTTTCAATTGTTCAATTGTTCAATTGTTCTATTGAGTTTGTGAAAATACCGTGTCTTCGCTACTCCAGACACTGTGTACTGCAATAATGCTGGAAGAAGTGGTTCTTTAATGTGAACAAAGTTATTGTAGGTGTGGTTTCTGCAAGCTATAGATCCATACCTACATAGCTAGGTCTTCTAAATACTGGACACGTTTCCTACAACCTTAATCCACACTAATCACCATTGCTAACAATTTATAGTGTACACTTTCAGGGAGGACCGTTGTCATTGATATGCTATCACTCTGGTCATAGACTAGTCATTAATCGAATTTTACGGAGATTATTGTTGTATCAGGAACGTAAATTCATGGTGTGGGTAGAAACAGACGTCAGTCTGAAATCGATACTAAGTCTCAAACCAGAAATCATCCCAGCGTTACACCAATGGGCGTAAGAGGGGTAGAAGAACAACGAAAGAACAACGCTGCGAGAGAACAAGAACTACCTGATAGTACTGTAGTCTACATGGCCTATGGATCCCCACCACGGTCGCCTTCGTCGTTCTCACGTGTACATTTATGGAACTAGAAAATTAAGCAAGCAATCAGTTGAGGAGAGGCTTAAAAGATGAAGGCTTCGAGGCTTAAAAGATGAAGGCTTTATAGATTCGCTACAGAGTCAACCCAAACGCTAAAAACTGATCATTTTGTTTTTCGTATCAGGAGAGTAATCGAGGTCTAAATATATAAATCTTAAAGCAGCATTTTGCGTTGAGTCGCCGTTTTTCCTCAATTTTTCCGTGTCTATCAAGTTTTTATCATAAAACAATCACAAAAGACAAAACTAAGACTTTCTCATACTTTTTTCCCAACAGCGAACGTTAATTAGCAAGTAATTAAGGCTTTTATATGATTCTGAGATAAGTGTCTCCCTGACACATCGAATCATTTAGTATTTATCACATGCAGCGCTACAAAACCGCCTATTCAAATTCAACCAATCAGTGAAGAGATGTTTATGTATGGATTGGCGCTAAAAATAGACTCATTCATTGGCATGGTAGTCCCTCAGCGTCGGTACGCGGTATTACATCTAGCCAATATACCTTATTGCATTCCCTTATGAGAAACGTTACTTTCCTCTCCTGAAAAAAAACGTTATTTTCTCCCATGTTGTTAGAGGAGGAAACTAAGGTTTATCAAGAGAGGAAACTAACGGGTCCGGAAACTAACGGCCCCCATTACGCTACACTCATAGCTACATTGCTTTTAGTGCACAATGCACAGCGTATACATAACGTTATTCAGGCCTAGCCAGTGTAAGTCACACTCTAATAGGTCTGATTGTACTACAGTAACTAGCCTATGTAACACCGAGTAGAGTGATACCATATCGTTCTCGGGAATGTTACGTACCGATCGAGTTCTTCCTGGTTGCATGACTTTCTCTCTTATGTATCCTTGCTATTTTATTTTCGCGGAGCGACGAATTTTCTTGGGTTTTTAGGGCATCGTATGCAACGAGATATGGCGTAACTGTACCTTCGCGGGGTACGTACATCTCCACAGCTGATTTTTGTTTACTGTTTACCTTGCTATTCAAAGTACCTTGTCCGTTATACATATTCACAAGGTTCCTATAAGTGGGAGGAGTCTATCGAAGTCAAAGATTCAAAATACGAAAATCAGAAAATGTCATATTTTTTGCACTTTTCGGGAATAGTTTTAGTTGAAACTTTACAGTTAGCTTAGTTTACGTCATTGGTATAGTATCCTAGTATTGAAAAATCTCGAGAATCAACGCAAATTGCTGCTTTAAAGCAGCTGTGTGAGTCCTTTCTTATGAATTTTTTCAACCTCATTGACCCTAAAATGACATAAGCATAACAACATAGAAAACTTGCTTATCTATTCAAATATAACTCAAATGGTGGTATAAAAGCCGAATATTTTACAACTTTAAACTTTGGTTTTCTCTCATATATGTTCCGTTATGATTACCATAAACCCCGCCCATAACATGAATATTTGAATTATATGAACGTCATTGAATAATGAGGTAAAAGTTTTCACTTTGCCGGCGTCGTAAGAAATCCAGTATACTAATATGTACTCCAACACTATGCTTTATTTGTGTACATTTTGTATGGTTGTGATGACAACGCAACTTTTCCAATTGCTGTGAATGAATATATTTTAAGCAACGGCTCATAAATAAACGTGTTAGCTATTCACTGATTGGTTGAATTCAAACTAGTGCATTTGGGGAACAGTATGCAATTATTTTATATGAGGAATTTGTCGAAAGACACTCTACTCATTTTCTGTACAAGAATTACTCACCGACAAATGCTCGTGGCAGGGAAAAAATGTTAATATGTTAGTTTGCTTTGTTGTGATAAATATATGTAAAAGATCGATGGACAGGTCAAAAGGGTGGAAAAACGGCGACCAAAAAACATAAAAAGCTGCTTTAAACTTGTATCAACGACTTGCAAGTAAATACAGATTTACAGTAGTAACCCTCCACGCTGAAGGGGGTTAGTTAAGGGGGGGGGGGAGGGTTCGAGAGACGTATTTTCTGTTGCTGTGATACAAAATATTGGAGTTTAGTCATAAAAAAGAATAATACTGCTTGTGCAATATCCTGTCATGTCACAACATGAATGTACCTTAAATTGCCTGGCAGAGTGATCGTGGCAAATTAAGTTGATGAGTGTATGTGCATGTGGTCTTGAGCATGAAAACACTATTTCATGTTGAATTAATATCATACCTGGTATATATGTTGGTAATGGGTATTAGATATGGCCAGTTGCAGATCTCTTAAATAATAATTAGTGGGCGGGCTTAACATAACTTCTTAAAGATTATTATCTTTGCAACTGTATGCATGATCTACTTCATATTTGGTATGGAGTAAATGCAGGTATTGTGAATGCCATCACATCACTAAATTTGAATGATTGGTGGCACCAGATTTAAATCTGCGAGATAAAGCTATTAAATACAAGTGAGTTGGAAGATATACTTAGTACATGTGTTGGTCATGAGTAGTTAATGATCTCATTTGTTTTCGGTAAATGTCTGATGAATATTAATGAGTAGGCAGGACTTAAAGAGAATATAAAATGGCGATATCTTAGTTACTAAGCATGACTTTGTATGAAAACTTGTAGCGGTATGCAAGTGTGTATATAGGTACATAATCTTATTGCAACTAAGTTTAAATGCATATGAATACCAGTAGGCTTACAATAGACCGAAGTGGTTAAGGAAGTTCTATCCAACTTACCAGAGTATCTAAAATGATATATTTGGTGTTTAGAAACTTCTACAGAAATTGTAATTCTCTCATGAAATGAACTAACATGTTCAAATAATTAGAGATTCTTCACTATGTAGCCAGACAAAATAATATATCGTCAATGTATGTAGACTAATATAACGGCTTAAGTGGAGGAGCAGCGTCGGATACCACATTCACTTAATTAGACAGGGTACTTCTAGGGCATACATATTTAACAGTGCAGAGTTTTTAACATATCAACAACCGGTTGCCTTAACTATTTACATTATACAACACATTATGTACATGTATATAGCGTCTTAAGTTTGATTAATCATTTGTGATTTGGAATCTTTTCATCCTATAGTTAAGTAGTATTGGTAAAATTGTCTTTATAGGCAATTTTGTTTCAACAATCCGCAAGTTATTGGGTGAATCGCTGGATTAATTCATTTATTGTTATTTTCTCACTTTTCCGATGACTTTGCTGGGTATGCACTTTTACACAAACCCTTTGATTAAACCCTGTGATCAATATGCTAAGGTTTTATCTTGGCTAATGCACATTATGTGCATTCATAATAATTATGTATGTCTGTGACACCCAACTTTAAAATTCGCTTTCTCTAAAAGGATAACTTGCACGGATACAACAAGAATTACCTGAACAGACAATAAGAACTCGATTTTTGTTATACTGGATGTCAGAAGTTATTTTAAATTAGCAAAAGTCAAGATTTCACTCTGGAAGTCTCATAACATTCCCGACGAAAAGGAACTGGGAGGATATCATACTTAGTATCTGAACTGCTCCATTTTGAGTTTAAGAAGCGTTTTGGTTTCAGGAGATATTTTCTTTGAAGTCAGGTTATATGTGAACAAAATATCGGTCTGATGGTCCAGATGAAGATCTTTAATATTTAGTGTACCAACTGAATTGGTTTATTTGACTTCGTGGGTCATTTGAGGTGAAAAAGATGGGAATATCCCACTTCAACATTCTTGTCAGGGAATGTTATTCCCGATAATACCTCACTCAGCAATAACTTGGGGGAAGTGGTGAGGAAAAAACAAGAAACCAAACACAGAGATAAGTTCAAACCATCCCCCACCTTTCGTAATTCCGTCATTGATTAGTACAATGCAGTGACGTAATACACTTTGGAGGTACCTGTGCAAGAATAGGTTTTCTAGTTGTAGATAGCTGTCTCATCCGACGTGTGACACGTGACATATATACTGTACGGGGCGGGAGCGGGTACGTTAACTCTTGTCGGGACAAGTTATTGTCCTTAAGTTCCTAGACAAATCTCCCAAATTGTACCTCTCAATATTCCGGGAATATGAACGAGCTATATCAATAGCTTAATGACATTATCAACATTACATCACACTGGTAAGTTAAACCTCAACTGATACGGATAATTAAAGAAAAAGAGGAAATTCTACACAGAAATACTCTCCCAAAATGAAAGAAAGGGGGACACACACATATATTAAGAGGAGTTTAGCGGGGTTTGTTTTTTTTTCGACCGAGGAGGATGAGGAGCTCCATTTTCTGTATGTGATCAGGTCTTTTACTATTCCCACCTTCGTTAATTCCTTCATTGATTATTACAATACATTAACTTTATATACTTTCAAGGTACTTTTACAAGTACAGGTTTGTATAGTTGTTGATATGTGTCTCACCAAACGAATTGCACGTGACCTATATACAGGGTGCGGAGAAGGAGAGGGGGTAGGGAGGAGACTTGTGATACATTATTTTCCCCAAGTTTCTATAAACGATCTTTTCTGCAACGGGGATGTTAACAGGATATGTGTAGAGCAACAAATGATGAAATTAGTGTATGTAGTTAACATTAACAAAGAATAAAGCATACCACCACATAGGAGAGTTCAAAATCATATAATTAAAGCATAGGGAACTCACACACACAAACTCAAGCAAAAAATAACAACTTGTATACACATTGGCACTAAATGAGGTCTAACGTATGCGTGTGTAGACGGGGTGGTGTAGGGGAGAGTGGTGGATTCCCTCTGTGTCACCGGGCCTGCACTATACCCACCTTCCTTATTTCCTTCATTTATTAATACGATCAATTAACCTTATTTACTTACCTAATGAGGGTTTAATAGGATGTCCTTTGTTCTGGTGTAAATATCATTGACTCAATGACCTGTAGTTTCAATGATATTGAAATCCTGAATTGTTATATTCTATCCTTGATTATTGGTTCCGATATCGAATGGTCCTGGAATGGGAGGTGGTGTTTAGCTGTTCGATTGAGGAAGTGGTGATGCACATACAGTGTCATAGCAATAGATCAAGCCTTTATAAATCTAAGGTGACTGTGACAGTATCGAAATTCAATTACAAAGTCAGTAAATATATATATATATACAAATTAAGCAGACATAACTCCGATAAACAAAGATATTTCGAGAAACCCATCCATTACTTCATGTATTACCGTGATAGCCGTGTTAAAACCTGTATTACAACTGATGTGCCATACGTTCTGACTTTATTCACACTTAGTATGAGTCATATCTTTATTAAACGTAGTGATCTATTCAAATGTATTTATACTTATCCAACCAAAGCAGAGGTCATATTACATATACAATAGCATGGCACGTCAGTTAACTTATGTATAGACTGATGACGTAACGCCTTGTCGAATTAACCTGCTTGAAGTAACGCTTAAGTGATATCTTAAAGATTTAATGGACTACAGCGATATGTTTGTAATATTAGTTATCTTTACAGGTAAATTGATTGAACACTTGAAAAAATTAAATACATCATTAAATCAGAAGAAAACTTTAATCAGTTACTCTGATAGCTGTTGTTTGAGGTTGTGCTTCTTCACCAATCCCAGGCTATATTTCATATAGTCTTAGCATTTTCGGTTTGTCTAGTGATAAAGATATGAAGACTTTTTCGAGATTCGCTGCGGAATTTCACAGAACAAACTTAATTTAGCAGTCATTCCTTATTTATATTCAACCAGCAGCTGTTCGTAGTCCCCGTTATCATGATCTAAGAGACTTCAGTCAAACAACTGATATTTGACTGTTTACACCAGTATAATTTATAAAGTCAATTTGGGATTAAAGGTTAATAGGCTACAAGTTATCGTGATTGAAGACACTCGTGTGTAAGTCCAAGTCAATTAATGAATGGTTGTACTCTGATTATTGATGTGAAAGTAGTCAATATGCTTATAAGACGTAAAATGTTCGTGTTGTTAAATATTTGACCAAATACAATGGTATCAAACAATAGTGAATCGAGTACACGTACGAGTACTTAAGCATCAGAGTTCTGGTACGAAATATTGAGTACGAGTTCTGTTCACCTAGTGCAAGTACCGAATTTTTGCCAAAAAAGAGTGCTCGAGTGCCATTCGAGTGCCAAGTGTTTTTCAAGTACTAAAACACTAGAAAATAGCTTCTTGCAGAAGTTGACCAATTTGTTTTAAGTGTCTATTACATATACAAACAAAAAGAACTTGGCAACACCAAATTTCTCCCGAAATTGAAAAAAAATATACGGGTACCGATGCTATTAATCTTCTTTACACCGTACTCACTAATGAGGTACTGGTTAAAGTAATTAAACGTAGAACGGAAGTGAAATCTCAGTGGTGGTTTGGCATGATTCAAGTCCACTAATGGCGTAGTCATTCCAAATTGTGGATGAAAAAAAAAGGTATTTGGAAGGAGATGTGATGCCATAACCGCCTTGGCTACATAGATATCCAATTATTATACGGTCAATATGGCTTACCCTAAGGGCAAAACGCCTTTTTTCTATTCATAGAAATCGTACTGCTGAAAATGCTGCACAAGCCTTCTAGACAAGTAAACAACTTCATCTGGAAACGTAAAACCCTTTAAATGGGCCTGTTGAAGATGGTGGTTTTTTTCTTGTTAAAGTGTTCTGGTTAATTTGATGTTTTTTTGTGATAAACTGTTAAGCTTCAGATCATGCTCAAAGATGGCATTATGTCACTGATGTGCTGATTTTCCTTTCTTACTCCTTTCATGCTTACTACTGTTATTGGTTTGCGAAGATTATAACACCTGCTGATGTGATGCAACTCCATTGATTGTACCATTGTAATGATGGCAGGGGGCGGCAGTGGAGGAATTGAAACTTGAGCAATCATTCTTTGAAGACTTCCTTAAGTGCAGCTCCATCACTGTTGACCTTTGTTGTTGTTATTTTTCTTTCAGGAAATTTGCATTAAGTGATAAGATGATCATTACATACAATATACAAGTGTAAGGGGGAGGATGGAAGTGAAAGTATAGTTGGATATTATTTTATGAAGACTTTCACATACATATAACACTGCCACTGCTGATGTATTTTGATGTTGTTACTCTCCTTTCATGTACATTACTTGAGTTGACAAATTGAATAAGTTTTTATCATAGTTTAAACAGCTCTTACATTTTGAAGAGGATTGTGTGGAGAATTAGAGGTGAGGTTAGAAGTGAAGTTTAATCATCACTCGATGAAGACTGTCATAGACACATCACTGTCACTGCTGATGTATTTGTTCTTGTTCTTGTTACCTTCCATATATTATTACATGCAACTGAAAAAAAGCTTACAGAAGAAACAGCTGTAACATTTTAAAGAAGGGTGTAGGGTGTGTGTAGGGGCGTGGGGGGGGGGGGGGTGCTGATAGTACACTTAATGATTCATTTCATGACGATGTTGATAGATGTAAGACAATCACCTGATCTACCTTGCTGTTGCTTTCCCTCATGTTCATTACTTTTATTTGAAAGATGAAAACATTGTTTAAAACAAAGGGTGGAATGAGTAAAGAAATTGAAGATCATTTAGTCCTTCACCGCCAATGCTATTCAACTTGAGTTTGTATTTCATCTCATACCCATGTATCATGTAACTTTAGTTGATTTACATTAATATTACCTTAACCATGATCATTCCTCTACTGTGTACATTTTAACTGCGTTGAGTTAATATAAACAGCACTGCATTACTTTAAACACACCTGCTTACTTTAGCGGATGGGACAAGATACCTGCGTTATTGAGTTTAAAACCCACTTTACGTGTAACTTAACTCAACCAGGAGTACCTTTATGCACAATGGTGCATAGTATAGCGGATGGATGAACTCACGATTTCTGCATAAGTTTATTCAATTTCGTTTTTGTGTTAAGGGCTCCAATACTAAGTGGAATTCTAAAATCTACAGTCATATGTATATACTTCGGTTAAGCAGTAATGTCATACAGTAAAGTGTAGGAATATGTTAGGATGGCATATCTTACTTGCCAGGTATATATTTGTTATCGGTATTATCTGTTGACAAAAGTCTTAACTAATGTTCATCTGTTTTAGCAATCCAGTACATAGTCTGTTATATGTATACATAGCTTGAATAGCAGCCAACGGGGAAAATATAGGTTTTCAGAACTTTAAAGTTGTCCTTTAATACTAATACTGATTAAATCCAACCTTCACCTCTACCCGTCATAGTCATTTGAACTTCCTCTTTCAGTCCGTATAACTAGCGTGTTACTTTTGTGAACCTCGCAAATTAATACAATCCTACTAACCACGACCGATTTCTTCATAATATGCGCGGTCTGTCTTACTCAATGATGTGTGACGGTTGCGTACAGCAATTCTAATAAGGTGTTATTTCTACATCGGTAAGATAAAGCCAGCACTGGTATTCATCGCCCAGGGTAACTGGGGAATATGCTTAGAATTTTTTTTTATAATTATCCATTCAACCTTGGCGTTTTGGTAGATTATACATCGGCTGGCATGGTTCCAGACTTGCGTGTTATAAACAGCATTTTTTTACAGTATACATTGAAATCGAAAGATAAACATACACTACATAACTCCTACGCTGTGTGCTTCCATTATATATGTACACCGTTACGATGACATAAAAAAAAAACGATATTCACTATTACTGGTAGTGACATATCACACACTAAGCTAGGGAACTTATCGAAGGCTAAGTTTAAAAGTTAGTTATTTGTACCGATTGTAATATTTTAATTTCATCTTCAATAGAGGTACACTTTCAATTTTGGGGATATATGCGTTAAGGAAACACAAAAACAACCTTACTTATCGTCTTAATTGACGTTCAACATTAAGTGTTCACATAATATACGGTAGATATCATTTCTTTTCAACTTAATGAGGACTGAAATCACAACATTTCCCCGAATTGCACAGTGAAGCCCTATTCCTAGCTGTAACCTACGTAGAATTCAGTGACGCGGTTAGCTATACTCTAGTAATTGAAGTTTGCATGTACTTAACATGTGCAGGAAGTGTGAAACGGCTACTTATACATTGTAAAATTGTGTAAGTGTCACGTAAACTAAGAAGACAATTGTGCAGAGAGCGAGGCTGATGTTGAAAGTATACAATCCCGGCAGAACCATAGACATTTTCTATACAGAAAGATTTACTATTCGAGGACAAATAAGGAGATTGTTTACAGTCCAATGTGAATAAATAATGACATCGCTCAGGGAAGATTGAAGGCCAAAACAAGAACGTCAACAGTTTCTTGAACGTATTTCGACAACTAGTTAATTTATATTTTCTTCTCTGGTCAGTCAAAATTACCTACGGGTAATTTACAATAAACTCTACTAGAGATATTCTTCAAGGTACATCATATAATAGTTTGATTTTTCTTCTCTCCATTGTTTAAGGAGGTTAACATCATCGTGTATCGGGTCAAATATCATTCCCACTGTGATTGGAAGGTTGTTCTAACAAATACTCTTATTCGTGCTGCTGAAAGTAGCGTTGTTCGCATATAGCAGTGATCCTATACTTCCCATCTGAATATAACATTCACCCTATTCCCTTACAGGACCTACCATCGGTAGCTGTGGTGCGATTTTTTTCCCAAACAGGTTTGCAAATACGGAGTTTTCATCCCGTCAGATTGCTCGTGACGTCACCATCAATAATGACCATTACTTGGAAGTTTACTGAATCAGAAGAATGATAAGGTCCGTGGGTCTTAAATTGTCATAACATGCATAAGTTCATTGACGTCACTGACACATGGTGCTTAAGCTGAACAGATTAGTTGTTGTTGATTGACCTGTGCCACTTAGTTAAGTCTAGTTACTGGGTCTCCTTCCAAAGGCCCTAATTTTACTTTTAATGCTTGGAACACATGTCAACCTTAGTTATGATACATACGCTACATTCCATTGGGTTTGTGTTTAAATGGTTAGGCAACACGCATATCAGTCATTGATTATGTGGTATTAAATATTCGTATCCATCAGATATATTACGTGATTAAGTACCATGATGCCCCTAGGTAATAACTGTATAACGTAATTCAATAGTTGTTAAGCAGTATTCGATACTACCACCATGTTCGCTGCAACTTTATGAAATTTGTTTGATAACCCATATGCCTTCTAATGCTACATTGGTCATTACCCACACAGGTATCAGATCTGTGAAAAGAATTTTAGGCATATTATTAAGAAAGTTGTTGATGTCATATTTTTGCAGGATACTTTAATTACATTTTTAACACTTAGAGGGTAGTGATTGTCTGTAGAAAAGTGGTAACAGCATGCGATAGACATTTTCTTTTGACTAGACACGATGATTAACCAGTTCCATTTGTTTACTTTCTGTATTATAGATTCCTTCGCCGTCTGACCTGAAATGTCGCTGTAGGTATGTACAGGTTACTATAACTGTAGAGAGTGTATATTCATTTAGCTTATCAATAAGTAATTTTCCATATGCCT
This sequence comes from Apostichopus californicus, assembly GCA_020650975.1. Classification (NCBI taxonomy): domain Eukaryota; kingdom Metazoa; phylum Echinodermata; class Holothuroidea; order Aspidochirotida; family Stichopodidae; genus Apostichopus; species Apostichopus californicus. The sequence goes on along the minus strand of JAIPMN010090118.1, from coordinate 1,777 downwards.
GTTCCCATGCCTTTAGCGTCTTTTTTGATAATGATAGAGTTGAAGGGGGAGGAGGCGAGGGGGGGGGGGGATTAGTAATTATGAAAAAGTTAATGTAAAATACGTTGAGTCAAAGTATGAACAATTAAACGTTTTCACATGGTGTTGTAATAAAATGAATCATTCATTTAGGGGATTGGTCAGGAGAATAAATTGTTGGACAAACATATAATAAATTAATACATGCTTCACAAAATGCAGTGTTGGCAACCTAATTGTGTGTTTGTCGTTTCCAAACTGTATACTATTCTGGTATCTCGAACAATCTTAACAATACCGGTGTACTTGAACGTGTAGTAGCAACGGTTCAGCGTAAGAAAAGAAGAAAAGACACAGTATAAGTGTAAACACACTTTCTTTAGCAAAACGATTTTGAGCGAATCCTTCTCCATTGTCTTGCTTTCTTTCATTTTCTATGTACTGCGTATGTCTATAAATTCCGATTATTGTTAAGCATGATACGGTTCAGCAGCCTATCATAGTAAAACGTTAACGGTTTAAACTACGGGTTTCTTGTTGCTGATTACACATATATGTACAGCCTGCAGTTTGAAAACGTTCAGCGGATGGTGTTACACCTTACCGTTGTCCCACGTACATATGCACAGTATGCTGTTTAACACGTTCAACGGATAGTGTTACAGCTTACCGTTGACCCATGTACTATGTTTCCAACCACTCTTTTGAAGATCAAAACATAATGACAAACATAACATAATGATAATGAAATGGAGACTTAGACCTATCGTCATTTACATGTATCATGTGAAATGTTTATTTCCCTCGGAAAGGTCATTTTGTAGTATTTTTACTTATTTTCACATGTTATTTATATTCTCCAGCATGACTCTATTACCCAACATCAGACATATATTGAGACTGTTTTCATTGTATGTGGGACAACCAATCACTGTTTGGATTTATTCAATATCTCGTCTATTAATTAGGTGTTAATCAGCGGTGTACCGTGTGTTTATTGCATGATAGAGCACGAAATGGGGTATAACTAATACAATGCATAGTGCATAATGTACGCTCCAACTGATGGAAGCGCTGCGCTTACATATTGTGTAGAGTTCCTTTTAAGTTCATTACATTTTAGTGCATTTTGTTTTATGCGTTATTACATCGGTCCTGCTCTGATAAAAGAACCATTATTTATTCCATATACTGTTCTCTCACGTCTGTATCTGATATCAACGGACTGTGACCAACTCAACACATAATGCGACTTGATAATGCAATTACGCTGCAATGTTGGGGAAGGGCTTCCACGTTACGAATGATGGTCCGTATTACTCCCGTGTGGAATTACCTAGTTTCCTATATTGGGGTCTAATGCCAAAACCTAAGAAAAGAATTTACTCTTGGCTACCGTTTTTTTATCGAAATTTAAAAAAAAAAGTGATCGTCTTGAAAACTGTATTCTTGTTGTGTCTGATTTATAAACTAGAAGTATTTACTCCCTGCTTTGTATCCTCAAATACAATTCATTATTGGATGAACTATGGGGTTGAAAACATAACAATTGATGTATTTATTTACAATAAATTTGATGTAGTACAGCATTACAACAACATCTATTTGGCAGGGTTTGATACATGAAATATGGTTTGAGGACAGCGAGCAGGGAGGAGATCATAACTTACGTTGTTGATACATGTAGGGAAAAAGTATCTGAAGCACAATTTACAGACTGACAAAAACATTTGATTCCCACTATTATGTTTATGTCATC